>JACXGI010016891.1:0-15247 GCA_016801175.1 Esox masquinongy
CCCTAATGATACTGAATCCACTTGGCATAGCTGTAATTGGTTTAATGCACTATATGACATGTCATATTTCCACAGTACAGAACGAAACCTATAATTGCGGCCTGTCTTTGCAATGTTAACGTTGTCTGTGTGTTTCGGTGCCAGTGGTGCTGATTGGAGACTCTGGTGTTGGAAAGAGTAACCTGCTGTCCCGTTTCACACGGAATGAGTTCAACCTGGAGAGCAAAAGCACCATCGGTGTGGAGTTTGCCACCCGCAGCATCCAGGTGGACGGCAAGACGATAAAGGCCCAGATCTGGGATACAGCTGGACAGGAGCGCTACCGAGCCATCACCTCAGCGTGAGTGGAGGAGGGTGCTGGTCTTTCTGTAACCTGTCCTCTATGGAGCCATCAGACTTTTGTACTACCATTCTGAGAAAATGCTTCCTACAAGCTTAGACCTTTTCTCCTTGCTCTTCCCATTCAGGTACTACCGGGGGGCGGTCGGCGCTCTCCTAGTTTATGACATTGCCAAGCATCTGACCTATGAAAACGTGGAGCGATGGCTGAAGGAGCTGCGGGACCACGCCGATAATAACATCGTCATCATGCTGGTGGGCAACAAGAGTGACCTGCGCCACCTCAGGGCCGTGCCCACAGACGAGGCTCGCGCTTTTGCAGGTAAACAAGAGTGGAGGACCGAGATGTTGTAAACGCCCCCGTTTGTCTCAGCTCACTCTTTTCTCTTTCCCCCTCAGAGAAGAATACACTATCATTTATTGAGACATCAGCTTTGGACTCCACTAATGTAGAAGAGGCATTCAAAAACATCCTCACAGGTGAGAACAACCCCCCTCACATATTGGAAACCTGGAAGCTTATTGTTGGCATACTATTTTCAATGACTGTCTCCTTTTCTTCCCACAGAGATCTACCGAATTGTATCACAGAAGCAGATAGCTGACAGATCAGCACATGAAGAATCTCCAGGCAACAATGTAGTGGATATCAGTGTCCCCCCCACCACCGATGGGCAGAAAAACAAACTACCCTGCTGCCAAAGCCTGTGACCGTGCCACGCCTTTGACCCACTCCGCTGAATCCCCTCCACTTCCACCATCACACTCTGATCCTGTACCGCCCATTTCCTCTTTGTTCCCAAATGTGGCGTCGCCCTGCTCTCCTGTCCTTGTATGTGTTCAAGCTTCCTTTTTCTTACTCTTGAACTCACATGTGCTCTTCTGCCATGAAGTGAAACTTAAAAAAAAGCCTTTCTGTCACTTTGTCAGTCATTCATGGATTCAGTGTTGGGTTCCTTCAGTGTAGGAACAGGGCAGTTGTCTGTGAAATTGATTAGTCTGTACTTGGAAGTGCTGAAGTGAGTATGCTGGACTCAAAGATTTGACCAACGACCACTAGATGGTGCTGTGTATATAGCCACTCACAGTTGCTCATGAATTAGGCAGTATTATTACAATGGTATATGCATTTTGTCAGTTATCATGCCAAAAATGACCCGTGTATTTATTCAAATATATTTGGCTCATCGTTTCATTGTTTTATGTTCAATAAGCACTGTAAGAATTTACAATAAACTCCTTGACAAAGTAATCATTTGAACACGTTGATTCTACAAAATGCTCACCTTTGGCTTGCGTAAGTGTGGTATGTGATGGCCCCTATGAAGTAGGCAGGGGTCTGCCCAGTGCCCAAGCCTTGTTCCCCTGACATAGGACAACACTACGCACTTTTAGAGCTAGCCTGGTTTTGAACATGGAGCTACAGCAGCACATGGAAATATTACACCAGTGTTTACTCCAGTGTTTATCCAGCCTCTGGTTGGAAATGGGCCATTCATTTGGTCTAGAACAGTTCATAGGGATTTTATTCAAAATCTCCCATCAGCTGTTAACTATTGGTGAAGTACTGGGAGAAATTAAAGGCCAGCAGTTAACGCCAAAATTATTTTTGAAAGTATACACTGTGAAAGAGCATTATCTTAAATGGTGACCATGGATTTTATTAGTTAAATACTTGACTATTAAGGCTGCATTTACAAAGGTAGCCGAATTCAGATCTTTTTTCTCGAGTTGGTATTTTGACCGATCAGATCTGCTCGGAAAAGTGGAAAGATTGCTCTGATCAGATCTGCTCTGAAGTGGAAAGATTGGATTTTATTGGTAAAGACCAAAAAGTAAAACAAATATCCTAATAGGGCTGCCTGTTTACATGTGTACATTTTATTGATTGGTCCCTCCCCTCGCATTTGATTCATCGAGCAGATGTTGTAATACACAGTGATTTACAGGAGTGATTGCATATATTTTGGTACCAGCTCCCCATGGGAATCAAACCCACAAAAGTGTAGTTACAAACGTTAACCCCTACCTACTGATCTACATGGGACCTCCGCTCTTGCTGAACTGCAAGTGAATGAAAACCCAGGAAACAGATGCCTTACAAACTTTACGTTATCTGTGTCCACACAAAAACAAAAAGTGCCGAACCATTAAACTACAATGAGCGGTAACCTCCGGACCAAAACCAAATGTGACCAAGCCCTTTCTGAACTGGAAAGTTCTTGCAACATTTGCATGTGATTGACAAAGACGGCAGTTGGTTGCTGGACAACCGACATTTTGTAAATAATTATATTTTTGACTAAATGTGCTAAGGGCTGCAGACAACTGATATGCCAAAGAATATCAAGTGAGGACGGTACGGTGCTAGCCAGAGTCATCATTATTAAGAAGACAAAAGGAGTCTGGGATGATTAACCATACTGTTGCTTCATTTTTTAAAATTTGCTTTGCACAATATTCTTGGCTGATTGCAAGCAGCAACATATTTTGGTGAATAATTAATTTTTTCATTGCACAACATAAACCATTTAGTATTTAAAACCATGTTTAAGAGTGATGAAAATCACGTGCTTAATGAATAAATGTAAACATAAATTATAAAGGATACATATGGATATATTAAAAACAGTGGCAAAATTAACAAGAGACTTAAACATTAACAAAACAATAAACAAATCTATCAATCTGGTATGCAGTTAATTTTTCATATGAGCATGACAATGCCCTGGAATCTTTGTTTAATCTTTAAATCAAAAACATAATCAGAGGAGCTGATATCCAAACAACAGAAATGGTAATATCAGTAATATCAGCTTTTTAAATTCCTCAAAGTCTTTATTGTGAGACTATATTAACAACCAGTATTTATTTCCATTATAGGTTTGCGAAAGGGCCATTTGATATATAAAATACAAGAATCAACACTTCTTTGGAAAGAAGGACTTGTTTGAGTTGAGCTGATCAGTAATAATACTGCAGTCTAATAAGGCCAGACTCTGAGCTACTTTCATTTGGAGCCCTGTTGCATATTACAAGCAACTCTCAGACTTGCATATCAAAAGAAAATGGCCTATTGTGGCCCTCTCAGCCTGCACAACTGAGAAACTGCTATGATCTATAATAAGCACTAACTTTAACATGATTTTCATTATTTAGTTACGCACTGTTAAGGTTATAGGAAAGAACAGCATTGTAAAGTTATCAAACTGCACACTGGCTGTAACTACACCCAACATAATAGTCTCCATGGCTCCCAACGTCAAGTGGAGGTTAACAAACCAATCAGAGACAACATGTGACAAGGCAGTGGCCCATTGCTAACAATGCAGATAACAACTCATGCTGAAACATCAACACAAGGCTGGGTACCAGGCTCTTGAGCTTACCGTCCCCTCTGTGTTTTACATGTCATGTGCCAACAATGGGCCATGGCAAGGAGAGTTATGTTAATGCTTTTCCACCCTGCCACGCATATTGGCATACAGTAAAATAACCTCATACTACGCTCTTAAATTAGTATTGCACAACATTACTTTAAACAAAATAAAAACAATGTCCATACAAGAGGATTCCTTTAGAGTGACAATCTTCACTTCAACGAAATAAACAGGTGGTTACTTTTCTTCTCCCAAGAGGACACCATAGAACTGGGCTGACTTGTGTCCATCTATCCAGCTGAAGTTTAGAAGATGACTTCCTCTTTTCCTATTTAACTTCTCAGGTTTAATCTGAATTCAGAAGGCTTCTCTCCCCACTAGGATTCTCCCAACTTCATAACTCTCCCACTGGATAGCTGTCCCACTGTAAAGCATTTCAGGTATTCAGTGGAATCGATGCATGAAGCCTAGAGGTTCTGTTGACGCTGTACCTGCACACAGTAAGATGATGGCCAAGTGATAGAAAAAAATCTGCTATCACAGAAATAAGTAGGCCAGGTTTATGTGCAGTATAATGTGAATTTCCTAGTGAGGAGGCTATGTACACACAGTAAGGTTCTCTTCTTAAAATTCATAGCCAATACTTTTCCGTTCCATCTTGGGCACTATACTGAACAACACATATAATACCAACAGGGGAACATACAGTGTTTATAAAACTCACAAAGAAACGGTATAAATGAGAGAAACAAATAAAACAAAGGAACTCAAACCAAATGCCCATAAATATTCTTAAAAGATTCAAACAGCTGATAGTGAACTCAACAAATTCACCAAGCCATGGCCAGCCCTATGAATCTGCAGTTTTGCATATCTCTCTGTTATCCAGAGGTCACCTCATGCGTTTCAAATCTCAGGTAGATGTATGGTAACACTTGTATGGCACCAGACACTGGTTTGTCAGAACAGTCTGAATTTATAGACCTTTAACTGTCTGAGTCTGGTTGCCGGCATGTCAGAAAGAGAATACAACTGCTACAAAACCTGAAGTAACATCAACCAACCAATCTAAGCTGCTGCTGCTGCGATTACTTAGCTATTGTTGTGATTACACAGAGACACACATATATACATAAAAACACAAGTAACAGCCTTTCATTGGGCTATTGTCTTAGGAAAGCAATAAACCCCTGATTTCCAGCAGGTTTAAATTTGACCTTGCGCTACTCTAATATTGTCCTGGAAAGGTAAGCCTTTTATTTTTATCAATCACAAAACATTTGAACTACTTTTTAGAGGAATCTTGTCTGTTAAAGTTTTCCATTAGTGGCATCTAGACCTACATCCAACCATTCACTCTATTTAAACAGTTTTCATTAAGTGCTGATACTATGAAAGAACGGTGCATATTCCTAGCAAGAATGCCATGATCAACATACTAACTAGTAACACCAGATCACTGGGAGTTCAACCAACCTCTCTTTAAATCCCCTAAAGTAAAAAAGTTAGATAATTTCCCGGAAAATAAAAAAAGTAACATTGCATGCAAAACTGTGCGTTTTGGTAGCGCTCTCATCATGTACGGTGAGAGGACGCATCCAGTGTTTTATTGCACAATCTCTGCCTTTAATAATGGCCTTTCTGCTCACACCAGGGGGGAAAACAGATGATGGAGTCATCTGAAGAAAATCAACTGTCTTGCGTCGAAAATGTTATATTTTAATCCTAGAGCCGAATAGCCAATGGCAGGTAAACAGAACTCAAATTTTTAACCTTCTCTCTGTGCTCTGTGGGTAAAGAAACCACTGAATAAAATTATTTAGTTAGACCAGGGTCATCGATCCGTTCTAGACTGTTAGAGTCAACGGTGGAGAACTGGAGATAGGGAAGAGAAAAAGTCAGGGTTTGGTCTTAAAGCTTTAGCAGCTGTCTGTCCAATACTTGGTTGTTTCTTTGCAGGGCACAGCAGAGTCCATCTGCCCTTAACCAAACCTTCCCAAACATCATACTGAAAGGTATCAAACATGCTGGTTTCACCAGATCAACGGTACACCATTGGAGGCGCACCTGACTAAATAAAAACAGAGGTGGAAAATGAAGTGCTGATAATGATGATACACACAGTTAAAAAGGATTTAAATAGAAAAGGAAAAAAATGCATCCACAAGTGCTAGGACTCTGGTTGGAGATGTGGTCTTTTGCCAAGAACCTCCAGCACACGAAGAAAAACGCCAACTTCAATCTTCCCACCTTTGACCTCAAACTATGGTCTCGTCTGCTGTCTTTTTGAGCAGCTTGGTGGAGAGCAAGGAATGCTGGGTTGAATACGCCCCCTTTCCGTCTGGAAGGAGCAGGCGTACTTTCTGATTGGTTCGTCTCCACTCAGAGTAAAGCTGACAGTGGTAGCGGAATGACACCTGCAGAAAAAAAGGTAGAGAAAAGGAAAATGTAGGATATTGATGTTCTACCAAAGTGACAAAAAAGTTCAACTACTTCAGCACATTAACGGTTTGAAAACTGCTGTCTAGCAGAATTGAGATCTGGAAACATACAAGGGTTTAATAGGAAACCGACATGTTCAAAGAATGCTCATAAAATAACCATTATGCATGAAATTATATATTTGCTGCGTAATCATTCCAGAAGACAGGCTCCAGAAGACAGGCTACAAGAAAATCCAGAAGTCAGGCTATTATTTCCCCCAAAAACCCTACAGTGACGTAGTGGTGCTTACGGAATAAGATACTGGTTGCACACTAACACTGATTTATAGTCAGGTTTATATTAATCTCACTAAATGCTGAAGGTCGGGATCTGGGAAGGGCTAGTTGATCCTGTATATGTGCCTACTTACCAGAGTCCAGAGGACATAGATGGTAAAGAGAGCAATGGTGAGGGCGATTAGGCCCACTGCCTCCAGTCTGCTGTTGAAGTGCAGGTGGTCCTGGGCTCCCCTCAGACACAGCCAGCCGGAGATGGCCGCAAGCGGCGTGATAAACAGGAAGCACACCATGTCACAGAACAATGTGCGCTTCTCGTTACGGGGGCCCGGGTCCCTAAGCCACTGTGGAGAGAAAAGAGTAGAAAAAACCCCCAGGAAAGACAAAGAACATGCAGTGAGCCACTGGCCCAGCCGGAAAACTGGGCATGTTCAAAAACCCCAAACAGGGTCACTGGACAATGACGAGGACTTCTTCTTTGGTTTGCTTTAATTAGATCAAAGGCTAAACTAGGTGGGTTCATGAGTCATTAATTACATAAACACATGATGGCCCATTCCAACTCCAGCGTCTGCCCACTGCAACACATATCACAGTCCCCAGATCGGATCACTGGTTGCAAACCGGACATCCATTAAGTGTGTTTTTCACATAATTTATGTGGTTTGGGTGTTCCCTTGTCCTGTGGCAATTGAATGCCTTTGACCAGATTGTCACTGAAAATGACCACTGGTTGTCAACTGACTTACATGGTTAACGCTTAAATAAAGGAATCAAGGTCCGACATGACTCCAGGATAAGGAAGTATGTCTTTCCCTGTCATGTGGCTCTCAGCAAACAGCCATTTGTCTGACAGAGACTAACAAGACTATACTCACCACATCGATCCACCGTCAACTGTTAACTAAACAGCTGTACTATACTGCACCCAAAACTCAACTGCTGGCATAGACTCACACACAGGCATTGTGAATCTGTAAATATGTACATCAACTGTAAATTAAATTATAGGATTTACTCAGCTCATATCTTATCTGCTCACCACCTACTGAATATGTATGTCAATTTAGAATATATGTTGTGTATTATGTCCCTATATGTTGTCTACCACTAATAGTAGTAAAAGTCAAATTGGGAGTATGTGTGAACATATTTAGCGGATAAAGGTGATTCAGATTCTGGCGCACTCAAGACAAATCAGAAATCTGATAAAACATTTAATTTATCACGGTCAACTCAGAATTACAAGATAGAAACCCGTCAACCTCAACTTCTCCAACACAAAGATCACTGAAGTCACATTTTCTCCTGTCTAACAGTTTATTTCCCAAGCTCACAGTTGTCTTTAACGCACCATTTCAAAGAACCATAAAAACATTTACAAAATCCCTAATCCCGAACTAACTACATGTTGGTTTACGTATTTGGGATTTAATATGCACAGATAGAACATAACCAAGTCAAACTAAGTCAGGCTAAGGAGTGCCAACACAGGCAAACTGCAGACACACAGGCAGAAGAGGGCCAACACAGGCAAACTGCAGACACACAGGTAGAGGAGGACCAACACAGGCAGAGGGGGGCCCACACAGGCAGAGGAGGGCCCACACAGGCAGAGGAGGGCCCACACAGGCAAACTGCAGACACACAGGCAGTGGGCCAACACAGGCAAACTGCAGACACATAGGCAGAGGAGGGCCAATACAAGCAAACTGCAAATACACAGGCAGAGGAGGGCTAACACAGGCAAACTGCACACAAACAGGCACGTGTGCAGGCAGAGGAGTGCAGTCAAGCTAAAGGCATTGACCTTTGTTACCTCTCTGAGGGGCCTGGGCCTGCGCTCAATCGTGAACTCTGTGTGGCACAGCTCACAGTAGCTGGTGTTGGAGGAGGAGAGCCACTTCTCCAAGCAGCTCTTGTGGACAGTGCCCAGAGTCCCTGTGCAATCACAGGGGGACAGGAGCCCCTCGCCGTTGGCCCCCTCGTGGCAGATCCGGCATATTGGCCCATCACTGGAGAAAAAACAGGAGAAAGTATTTTTGCCATGAACAAAGGACTTTGACTGGATTTACTCACTACAACCTCACAGATATCACTAGGGCCAACATTAACTAATTCTCCTCAATGCTGCACCCACACTCAGACACCTACACCCACAAGTTCCTGATGTGACTAGGACTACTGCTGTAACCGTCGGAAAGCCCTAAACATGTTGGAAAGCCCTAAACATCGCATAACTGCTTAGCTCTGGAAGAGGCTTTTCAGCCACACTACCTTTGTGTGCTCAGGGGTTTGATGATGGTGGAGAGCAGCCGTCCATCTTTGGCTGTGACCTGGGTGACATACTGAGCCCTGCAGTTATCTGACTCCTCCACGCTTTTGGAGAGGGCAGCATTACCAGTGCAGTCACACAGGGAACCCGGAAGGTGGCAACACTCCCCTGTTGTCATGGTTACGCTGTCCAGAGGGGTCAAGGGGTCAGGGATGATGGGGAGCAGACCCTGCTCCGTCCAAACAGTTAGGCCCAATAGCTGGAGAGATTGGATTGAGTTACATTTACTTCATAAAACACATAGTGCTAATTTCAATTGCAAAACATTTTAGCTAAAAGTTCAATTGCGGATCTCAGTACAAAGAACCAATTGACACTAACATAAATCAATATGTTTGGACAGAAACTGAAAGTTGATATTGGATTTGCTGTTAATACAATAAAACAGCCAGGTTTATAGCCACAGCAGCACAACTCGCTCAACAACTGCTCACACCCCTTCTTTGGTTCCGGCCTTTAAAAGTGTGCTTTTCGTCTCTTTAGTGTGTAGCAACCATTTGGGTAATTATATGTTAAAGCTGCCACACAGACACCTAAAGCTCATCAAACAACTAGTGCAGTAGGCTCTGTCAGAGCAACACACCGTGTCTTCCATTGTTGTATTATCTTCCACCTCCAATTATTTTCCATCCCTTTCCTTCCATATAGATTCTGACATACCCTTGACGTTGGTTGACTGTTCTGAAGCCCACAACACTAGTGCAGTGGTCAGGGTAGCTTATCATATCACACAAAAATTGTGCTGGTTATACATGCATCTATAATTATAATTACCATTAGATCAATGAGCTGTAAGTGATGACAAGTAGGATTTAAAAAAAAAAAAATCTTAACGTTGGGAATGATTATGAAGATTATGCAAGAAAAAATTATAATCTGTTTCCTATGGTGGCCCAGAGGTCTAAGCCACTGCCTCTGGTGCACATATACTGCTGCAGTCTGGATTCAAAACCAGCCTACTGCTCTTTCAGCAAAAAAAACGCTAATTTCTCTCACCACTTTCCTTTCAAATAATGTATTTGCCAAAAAATACAACACCTATTAATAAAGGGAAATCTCTGTTTGAGCAGCAGGGACCAAATGAGTGATCTACTTCGTCTTTCCATATTCTCACCCAGATCAGCTTCTCAGATACTGTGTTGTAGTACTGGGTAGTCAGTGTCTTAAAGCTATTTACAGCTTACAGAAAACACACTACTTACCAAATGATAGCGTTTAATTATATGGTTTTGATATTACATCCTTGATCAAAAGTCCAACTGTAAAAGTTTGAATACAAAGCAGACACTAATGTCGATCCAGACAGCAGAATATCAATATCCGAGAGTGGCTAGACATTCTGGTCTCCCCAAAATGAGTCACTGGGAGAGCATTTTTTCAGTTCTAGACTATTATTTTCAGTAATACAGAGGAAGAATTTTTTTATTTGACTAATAATCTACTACATGCAAATATAGTTGGCTAGCTAGTTACATCTTGTTTGAAGTCTCCTCGAATCCTCAATGACTACATACTGTACACTTTTTGAGTCCAGTACTAGACACAAAACCGCCGACTGAAAGACACGGTTGGATAATTTGGTCACCTGACCAGCCAGCTGTTTTTAGCATGCTATGCTAGCCTATAACCACTGCGAGCTAGCTACCTAACTACAGAAAGAACAGACTATATCATGCTACTGGCAATTTGTGGATCAATTATGTGCTAACAATAGTAGTTTATTAGAACGAATGCCTTCCGCTAGGAAAAAGGTGTCGTTGGCCTACTATATTTAAAAGCTAGCCATGTACATGTCATATTTTTTTTGCTTGCTACTAACTGCACCTAGCCAAGCGAGACGATAGAAAAAATGAAATTACTCACAGCGTTCCTTTTTTCATTTTAATCGGCGATATGTGGGGTTGTTAATATATAAAATTGTACTCTATAGAAACCATAAATGTCGACAAATTTCTTCTTTCATTTCAGCTGGCTGGCTGTGTGAATTCTCGCCTAGCTGCCAGACGACAACAGTAGCCTCTTCCAGGCACTACAAACGGGGACGGCGTTTCCGTTCAGCATAGCTAGCTAGCGCTATGTTGCTCTCTATCTGTAATACGCTCTTGTTCGCTACTAGGATGGCATTCTGCGGTCTAAGAGCTACAATAAAACAATAAAAATACAAATACATTCACCCCTTTGTAGATTAAATATGTACATAAGTTTATACATAAGAAAATTACCTTTATTTGGTAAAATGTACATTTAAATGTACATTAACGTCAAAAGCAAACATTTATTCAAATAATCAACTTCCATTAACATTGTAATGCACGTAATACAATAAATGAAATACTTCATTGTGACTGTGTGTTGGTAGTTTAATGTGGGGAAATCTTTCATTGTGTAAATAAATCAAGTTGATGGTTTTTCTTCAGGCTTATAGTATAAAATAAACTATTCACATTGACATTTTAGCAAAGTTACAATGTACTTGACAATAGTTAAGAAACACATTTTCTCGTGACCATGCAGTTACCACGTCTTTCAAAAATTTAAATATTGCTTAGGTCTACTATTTCAGTGCACTCTTTCTGCATTGGTTCATTCAGTTCTTTAAAGTCTGTAAACAAGTCTCAAATTGCACTCTTATTTGAGAAATATCCTACTGAACGACATGACATGAATACGTGTTTCTGTATTAAGTGTCAATAATGTTAACATGTACAGTATAACTACACTAGAAGTTCCAGTATTTAACTATAATACTTGAATTCATACTGTTTTGAGTAAATCACTTCCACAACTTGAATTTGGTCAAACACAAATTTGCTAGATATAAAAAAAGATGCATGTGTAACTAGTGACCGCCCTCCTAAAAGGCAATTGTACTAGAAGGGGAAGACCAAAAAACATTTGTTCAAGTCAATTAAACACCTTTGTTAAATCCTACTGTCAATTGAATTTTAGGTTTGACTAGAGTGAAGCAATCAGGGCAACCTCTACTTTAGGTACTAAGTGTTATAGCAGCCCCCCCCCAGCATTTACATGGCAAGTTCCATTGAAATGATTGGCAGAACAAAAGTGGCATCACTTTTCCTTTAAGTTCTATTCAGACTAAAAGATCAGTTCACGTATTTACGAAGCACGATGAGAAGAGTAGCCGACGCTAATAACATAAGCATATTTAGTTATTGGAAAAGTCCAATTGGACTAATGGCCCTCCGCAAGCTTAACGTTTAGATGAGAGTATTTCAGACTGAAAATGATTGCAGCCACACTTTGGTATAATTGTGAACCACAGGATTCAACAATAAAACAAACTCTGAATTTTCTGAAATAGTTCAGTTCATTCACTGCCCAGGTCCCTGCTTATGATCCTTTTATCCCACATTCAGAACAGGGATTGAGCAGGACAACAATGAGGCAACCAGAAGTTCAGGACAAACTGATCCCTCACCATTCCTTTCTAGAGGACTGGGTCACATGATCAAAGCCTGAATATCAAATAGTAAAAAGACACAGACTGAGCTTAGAAGATAGCATACAGACACAAAGAACAGGAGAAAACAGGAGAAAACGGAATGTTATCTTAAGAGTCTCAGTGTCCGGAGACTTAAAACAGTAGAGGAAGAGAGAGAAGCAGCATTACATCCAGGAGAAAAGCAGAGATGAACAAAATGAAGGGTCTAGGTGGGAGGGTAGCATCGAAAGTCACAGGCTTTGGCAGCAGGGTAGTTTGTTTTTCTGCCCATCGGTGGTGGGGGGGACGCTGATATCCACTACATTGTTGCCTGGAGATTCTTCATGTGCTGATCTGTCAGCAATCTGCTTCTGTGATACAATTCGGTGGATTTCTGTGAAAGGAGGAAGTGTTCATTAACTACCGGTCTTAATCCAGCACCAATTAGGGCTGGGAATTCCAAGGGAACTCACTATATCAGTCTTTCTGAACACTGCTCCTGGGTGCCCCCCTGCCCTGCATGTTTTAGATCTCTCCCTGCTCTGTCACACCTTATTCAAATGATCAGCTCATTATCAAGTCCTTCATGAGCTACATCAGGTATGTTAGGGAAGGGAGAGATCTAAAACATGCAGAGCAGGGGGGTTTCCAGGAGCAGGGTTAACACTGCCCTATATGATGTTGATTACTAAACAATTCTATGTGTTATGTTATTTGATACTGTCAATGCACTAGAGGTGTAATTTTCATCAAAAGTGCCGAAAAATATTTCCCTATTTAGGCTTCTAATATGTTTTGGGTAGAACGAAAAAACAGAAATAATATTGCCAGTCAAAACAACAGTCTAAAACAGTATTAGATATAGAACTACAGCGCCTTCAGAAAGTTTTATGACCCCTTTACTTTCTCTACATTTTCTTGTGTTATAGACTTCATGAAATATTGTTTTTGCCATCAATCTACAAACAAAACCCCATAATGACAGCGAAAACATGTTTACAAATTTGTGCCTGTTTATTGAAAATGGAAAAACTGAAAACACATGTACAAAAGTATTCACACCATTTGTCATGACACTCCAAATTGATCTTAGATGCCTCCTGTGTCCATTGACCATCCTTGAGATATCCCTATAACTTTTACAGTCCACCTGTGGGAAGGCCCACACCTGTCTATATAAGGTCCCACAGCGCATGTCAGAGCAAAAAAGAAGCCATGAAGTCCAAAGAACTCTTTGCAGACCTCAAAGATAAAATTCTGTCAACACAAATTGGGGAAAGGGTATGGAGGAAATTTGACCAAGAACCCAATGACCACTCTCCTACAGATATTCAGAATTTCTCTGCAGAGATCAAAGAACCTGCCAAAAGGAAAAACAACTCCACAGCGCTCCATCAATCAGGCCATTGTTGCTTTGGGACAAGACTGTGAATCTCCATGAGTGTCACAGTCAAAGCCAGGACTGAATAAATGGTCTGAATACTTATTGTACATGAGATTCTTATTTTCAACAAATTGGCATGAACCTCATTATAATTATTAGGTATTGTGCATAGATTGACATAAGAAATAAATATAAATTAAGTGCATATAAATATAAATTAAGTGCATAACAATATGGAGAAAGTGAAGTGGTCGGAATACTTTCCGAAGGCACTGTTTATGGATATATTTCTCATCAATAGAATTAATGTGCTAGAACTTGAGTTGAAACTAACTCATGTAAATAAACCCCTTTGTGATGGAATTTTTACATGGTGCTTATGAGTACCTTTACATGTGCCTTTATAATTCAATTTTCTGCAGCATCCAAAAATGCATTTAGCAAAGAACAACCAATATATCTTTGTAACTTGTAAGTATATTATGAGAACACCTCACGTGTTTAAAGGTGCACTGTGTAGAAACATTTGCTGGACTGAATTTTAAACAATAATAACTTGCCCCCCCCCCTTCCTTATCAAACGAGACTGGAATAGCCATTCCAAAGTACAGTAGTTTAGCATTGGGGAGATTGTACTACAAGTGTCTAAAGCAAGTATGAGGATACTACAAGTCAATGCTAACTGACATTTCTCATATATATTTGTAGGCACACCGAACAATTCTTTAGAAATATTTGCCTATTTTAATTTAAAACATTAACTGCAGTTGTCTTCTGAACATTTATGGTTGTATTTATGTTAGTAGTACAGTAAAGATAAAACATATGGTTTAAGTAACAACTGTACGTTTATCTAGGCTATGCCTAAGTTTTTTGGTTGCAGCCAGAAGTTGTGCATGACGACAGTTTTGTGTGCACTGAAAAGGGGTCGCTAGTCTTACACACTGGCTCCTGCCGCTCACCTGTGAGGATGTTTTTGAATGCCTCTTCTACATTAGTGGAGTCCAAAGCTGATGTCTCAATAAATGATAGTGTATTCTTCTCTGAGGGGGAAAGAGAAAAGAGTGAGCTGAGACAAACGGGGGCGTGTTTACAACATCTCGGTCCTCCACTCTTGTTTACCTGCAAAAGCGCGAGCCTCGTCTGTGGGCACGGCCCTGAGGTGGCGCAGGTCACTCTTGTTGCCCACCAGCATGATGACGATGTTATTATCGGCGTGGTCCCGCAGCTCCTTCAGCCATCGCTCCACGTTTTCATAGGTCAGATGCTTGGCAATGTCATAAACTAGGAGAGCGCCGACCGCCCCCCGGTAGTACCTGAATGGGAAGAGCAAGGAGAAAAGGTCTAAGCTTGTAGGAAGCATTTTCTCAGAATGGTAGTACAAAAGTCTGATGGCTCCATAGAGGACAGGTTACAGAAAGACCAGCACCCTCCTCCACTCACGCTGAGGTGATGGCTCGGTAGCGCTCCTGTCCAGCTGTATCCCAGATCTGGGCCTTTATCGTCTTGCCGTCCACCTGGATGCTGCGGGTGGCAAACTCCACACCGATGGTGCTTTTGCTCTCCAGGTTGAACTCATTCCGCGTGAAACGGGACAGCAGGTTACTCTTTCCAACACCAGAGTCTCCAATCAGCACCACTGGCACC
>JACXGI010016892.1:0-15238 GCA_016801175.1 Esox masquinongy
CACACACACACACACACACACACACACACACACACACACACACACACACACACACACACACACACACACACACACACAAACAAGTCAGCATGAAAATATCTACACATAAACACCTTTATGTTAAGGTTGGGCAATGAAACAATGCAAAGAATTATCACATTTTATTCTGGATAACAATAAAAAACAAATGTCTTTCTATAAAACAAATGTTCAAAGGGGGAGCGGTAGATGACCAAACTTTTCAGCAGCCTAGCACAGATAAAAGGAGGCACTACTTCAATTGCCTGCTAGCCAAATGGCATATCTTTGACCACCCAATCACTTAGCAGCTTCCGGGTCAAGAAGAAGAGATGGTTTAGAGGACTTTTTGGAAGGACCCTTTTTGTTCTTTCCAATACAACCGTTTGGTTGAACTTAACCATGGATATTGGACTGATATTTTTTGACCACAACAAACCGCAACTAACTACAACCCAAAAATGACAGAGAGTGATTACGTGGAGGCCTACTGCAGGCCTTTGTAAGGACTCCAGTCAGAGAGCAGTGGCCCACAGACCAGTGGGCAGGACTTATAGCCTGCACAGTAACGACAGAACGAACCATCTGAACCAGGTACAGGCAGTGTTGGACGCATTCCGAGAAGCAGGGTTAACCTCGCGAACCCAAAGAAATGTACGTACCTTGTTCGAGACGGAGTTCCTTGGGTACACGATTGGGCGGGGCAACATGAAACCTGCAGATCGTTGCCTAATTGGCCAGGCCTCTAGATAAGCCCTCTGGAAACTCTCAAAGATGAGAGACAGGAGGAAGCAGAATGCTCAGCTTATCAAGTTGCTAAAAAGTGTTGAGTAAGATTTGTAAGAGACCTTGTTTTTTTTTTTTACAAGTTACATACAAACAGACACACATACATATATATATACACACAACACACACACACATGCACACACACACATGCACACACACACATATACACTGTCTATCGTCATAATTATTGTTTCTTTTTATGTATTGTAATTTTCTTTACACCTGCCTGTCTCCCACACCCTAGCAGGCATGTCAACACTTGACATTTAACATTCCTGTCAGTTAGACATTCACAGCTGTTACTCCGGAGCCCCAAGATAAACAGATAAATGTGTAATGTTTAAGGAGTACATTTAAATGCAATGCTAAGCAAAAAGACACCCAGTGGACTCTGGAGGCCATTGCTGCAAACATGACCCTGCATATGATTAATTACACCAGTACCTTTCAGCATCTGCTAAACAGTATACATGCAATAAAAGACAGTCATCAGACAGACAGAGTGATTGAGTGAAAAAGGGAGAGCGGGAGAGGGAGAGAGCGGGAGGAAAGGGAGGGAGAAAGAGGCGGTTGTATAATTGGCATCATCAGAGAATGATTACTGTCATCATTAGGCACTGTGTCATTCCAGCTCGTCTATCACAAGCCCGGGGTGTCTCCCTGCCCTTCTACTGCGACACTATTGGCAATAAAAAGCAGAGCATTCGCTTCCCTAATGAGCATAATTATTAGAGTCATAGGTAACCCTGTTCAGTCGTTATTGGAAGTGAAAGACCAATGTTGACGTAGAGCTAGAGGACAGTCGGAGGCTGGAAGACTGTTGTGTTTGCTGCCCGCCCTGTCAACCCAAACCCACTGGAATAAAGTAATAAAAACGGTGCCACATGACTTGATGCTCTTTTTCTTATCTCTGTTTGCAGGAGTCCTTTGGCTTAGTGAGAGGCGGGCCGGTCACATTGGCTCAGACTTTGATGAGTGTGTGTGTGTGTGTGTGTGTTTGTGTCTGTGTGTGTGTGTGTGTGTACACAAGTCGACAAACCGTAACACCAGAGGAAATTCAAACAGTATTTATCTGATTCTATCACTGCATGGAATGTTGACTGGAGAGTGGTGTGTGTGTGCGTGTGTGTGTGTGTGTGTGTGTGTGTGTGTGACTGTGTGTGTGTGTTACCGTGTATGTGAGAGAGGGTATGTGTGTGCCCTTTCACTTTAATCTCCAAACCCATCTGTCTCATTACATGCTCCCACACTATTCACCAATCACAGCCGACTACCTCAAACAACTTCCACACCATTCACCAATCACAGCCCAATACTTAGAACAACTTCCACACCATTCACCAATCACAGCCCACTACTTCAAACAACTTCCACACCATTCACCAATCAGAGTGCATTACTTGGTGGACAGACACATGATCATCACAAGCCTGGAGAATATATTGTTACCACCAGGCATGCAGAGGCTCTGTCCATTCTGTCCCTGGATCCTTCACTCTGGCTGAGGCCACGAAGCAGGGCTCTGTCCCCTTGGCCTGCCTGTACTGGTGCCTGCTCTTCAGATGATCATGCAAAGCCCTATCAGGTAGGGTATGTCAACCCCCCACCCCAACAGCCAGCGACCTTCCTCTCCTCCTCGCTCCCCTCTCCTCCTTTCTCCACTTCGTTCTTAACTTCTCTCCTCTTCTGTCCTCTCGCATTCTCTTTCCTCCTTGCTCTCCACTTCTGTCCTCTTTTCTCCAACTTTCTCCACCTCGCTCTTAACTTCTTTCTTCCTCTTCTCTATTCTTTCACTCTGCTTCTTTCCCTCCTCTCTCCTCCTCTGTCCTCTCACCTCCTCTCTGACTGACAGTTGCAGGTATTGTGGGTGTTTGTTTTACAGCCACATCCGTTTCTATGTGTGAGTGAGAGAGATATGATGTGTGGTATGTTACATGCATGACAGAATGTGTATGTTACATGTTCTCCTTACCATTCAGCCTCGCTCATCTCCGTAGAATATCCATGTATGACAAGAATGAAGGAGGGAGGAGTGGAGCCCTGACCTGGTTGAGGCAGCCCAAAACAAACCCCATAACCTCCTCCACACACACACACACACACACACACACACACACACACACACACACACACACACACACACACACACACACACACACACACATCTACCTGACATCTTCATTATCAACAAGCACGTAGGAGGCAAATTAAGACGCCTCTCAGTCCACCCTATTGGTATGTTTCTAGATGAGTACAGATGTTCTTCCATGCTCATGCTGTTGTAGTGACCCTCCCTCCTCTATTGTGTGGTTGACTGTTTTTTTTTTGCCAGCCAGTCCAAACCCTGCCTGTCTTCTAGGCCTCTCCTCTCCCTGGCCAGGCTAAAGTTAGTCCAGCAGATGAGACCAGAATTCCTCACATTCTCTCCCCGCCACAGACTCCCCCAAGACTTCTACGGCTGGGAGGGTTTCCACACTGCAGAGATCCATAGAAACACACACAAACACAGGCAGATTCACAGACAGCCACAAGCACGTGTGTATACTCCACACAACAACAACACACACACACACACACACACACTTTTAAACGTGATCTCTCTAGTAACAGTCTTAAGAATTAGATACTGGAGATTACATTATATTATTGCGTATAGAGTATATTATAGCTTTATCTTCTTGATATATTTTTGCTCTGTGTACATTTTTTTTTCTTAATTCTCACTACATAGTTGTAGTGTGCTATGCCACCTCACATATCACACTCACATGTATCTATAATATTCAACAACTCTACCAATTGCTGCTAGTTCACACTGTTATGTATAGTTGTGCTCATAAGTTTGCATACCATGGCAGAAATTGTGAAATTTTGGCATTGATTTTGAAAATATGACTGATCATGCAAAAAAAAATGTCTTTTCTTGAAGGATAGTGATCATATGCCATTCGTTATCACATAGTTGTTTGGCTCCTTTTTAAATCATAATGATAACAGATATCACCCAAATGGCCCTGATCAACAGTTTACATACCCTTGAATGTTTGGCCTTCTTACAGACATACAAGGTGACACATACAGGTGAAAATGGCAATTAAAGTTTAATTTGCCACACCTGTGGCTTTTAAAATTGCAATCAGTGTCTGTGTATAATAGTCAATGAGATTGTTAGCTCTCACGTGGATGCACTGAACAGGCTAGATGGTGAGCCATGGGGGGCAGAAAAGAACTGTCAAAAGACCTGCATAACAAGGTAAAGATGGAAAAGAATATAAAAAGATATCCAAAGCCTTGCAAATGCCAGTCAGTACCGTTCTATCTCTTATTAGGAAGTGCGAAAATTCAGGGATCTCTTGATACCAAGCCAAGGTCAGGTAGACCAAGAAAGTTTTCAGCCAAAACTGCCAGAAGAATTGTTCAGGATACAAAGAAAAACCCACAGGTAACCTCAGGAGAAATGCAGGCTGCTCTGGAAAAAGACAGTGTGGTTGTTTCAAATAGCACAATACAACAATACTTGAACAAAAATGAGCTGCATGGTCGAGTTGCCAGAAAGAAGCCTGTACTGCGCCAATGCCACAAAAAAGCCCGGTTATAATATGCCTGGACAACACCTTGATAAGCCTCACAGCTTCTGGCACACTGGTATTTGGAGTGACGAGACCAAAATAGAGCTTTATGGTCACAACCATAAGCGCTATGTTTGGAGAGGGGTCAACAAGGCCTACACTGAACTGAATACCATCACCACTGTGAAGCATTGTGGCTCATTGATGTTTTGGGGCTGTGTGAGCTCTAAAGGCACAGGGAATCTTGTGAAAATTGATGGCAAGATTAATGCAGCATGTTATCAGAAAATACTGGCAGACAATTTGCATTCTTCTGCACAAAAGCTGTGTATGGGACACTCTTGGACTTTCCTGCACAACAATGACCCTAAGCACAAGTCCAAGTTGACCCTCCAGTGGTTACAGCAGAAAAAGTTTAAGGTTCTGGAGTGGCCATCACAGTCTCCTGACCTTAAAATCATTGAGCCACTCTGGGGTTCAAAATGACCAAAGAGTTTGCATGACCTGGAGGCATTTTGCCAAGACGAATGGGCAGCTATACCACCTGCAAAAATTCGGGGCCTCATAGACGACTATTACAAAAGACTGCACGCTGTCATTGATGCTAAAGGGGGTAATACACAGTATTAAGAACTAAGGGTATGCAGACTTTTGAACAGGGGTCAGTTGATTTTTTTTCTTTGTTGCCATTTTTTGTTTTTATGATTGTGCCATTCTGTTATGACCTACAGCTGAATGTGAATCCCATAAAAAAGAAAAGGCATGTGTTTTGCCTGCTCACTCATGTTTTCTTTACAAATGGTACATATATTACCAATTTTCAAAGGGTATGCAAACTTTTAAGCACAACTGTATATTACTGCCATACTTGCCATTTCTGAATGTTCAATAATACTACCCAGATTGCTGCTAGTGTACAGTGTTATGTATATTGATGCTATATTTCATTATTATTTTCTGTCTAGCTATATTTTTGCTTATATAATATTCTTCTTAACTCTCACTACGTAGATGTCGGATGCCATGTCACAAAAATGTCATTGTGTGGGGTGATGCTGTGTTGTTTGGTGCATTGACAAATAAACCTTGAAACTTGAAGATAATTAATTGATGACTCACGTACTTAAGAGTTGTTTACTAGATATCCTGGTAAATTGGATGTGTTGGTCATAGCTGTTCATTACATGTCCTAGTTATAGCTGTTCAATAGATGTCCTGGTTATAGCTGTTCATTATATGTTCTTGTAATGACTACTCAAGGAGACAAAGGTGTGGATTCACGCGCAGAGTGCGGCAGGTGTTTACTGAGCCAAAGCAGAAGGCAGGATTCGTGGTCACAGGCAGGCAATGATCATGCACAGGTAGGCAAACAGGCAGGTGAACAATCCAGAAGGATAAGGCAAAATCGTAGTCAAGGGTAGGCAGAAGATCAAATACTAGGACCGAAGGCAGAATAACAACATGGGCTAGACTAGGGCAGAACACGGAAGAAGGCTATAACAGGATCTCACAAACGAGCTAGATAAAGGGCTCAGTAAAGTCAAAACGAATACCTCACAAAGCAACAGAATGAACTGAACTAAATAAGGAGCTGATGAGATCAGGTGAGTGACTAACACAGATGGAATCAATGAACGAAAATGAAAGACAGAGCTACCTTCAAAAACACAACGATGCAGAACACAAGGTTGACTAGGAAAATACAGAACTGAAAATGAAAACACAAGAAAAGGGAAAACAGAACCTTTCAGTTCTGGTTATAGCTGTTCATTAGATGTCCTGGTAATAGCTGTTTATTAGATGTCCTGGTTATAGCTGTTCATTAGATGTCCTAGTAATAGCTGTTCATAAGATGTCCAGGTTATAGCTGTTCATTAAATGTCCTGTTATAGCTGTTTTTTAGATGTCCTGGTTATAGCTGTTCATTAGCTATTCTGGTGTTAGCTGTTCATTAGATGCCCTACTTATAGCTTTTAATTAGATGTCCTGGTTATACTGTAGCTGTTTATTAGATGCCCTGGTTATAGCTGTTCATTAGATGTCCTGGTAATAGCTGTTCATTAGATGTCCTGGTAATAGCTGTTCATTAGATGTCCTGGTTATAGCTGTTCATTAGATGTCCTGGTAATAGCTGTTCATTAGATGTCCTGGTTATAGTTGCTCCACTCCAAAGTTTGGTTTCTCAGTACTTCTCATGAGCATTATCTGTCTGTGGTAATATAATACAAGTCCTATACTGTCACAGTTGATTTAACTGTTGGTGTTATACTGTCATATTACACCAACAGTTAAATCAACATGAATTATCTCTCTGTAACGAGACAGGCTGTTTCCTGTACTAGCCAATAACCTAAAAATGGAAGAACATCTTTGCAAGGCCATCAGAAATTGTTGTAAACTGACCTGTCTGGTAAAATAAAGGAAAAGAAAACTTCAAAAAACTAATGACAGCAGGCGTGATTGGAAGAGGAGTGACGCTGATTGGATATTGATTTTGCAGGAGAGCAGAGGAGAAGACAGGAGGGCAGAGTGGGTGAGAGAAGGTCTGGGTATGGCTTGGTAGATGACCCAAATGATAGGAACTCACCTGAATTTCAGGACACACTCCTAATCAACGTCCTTCTGTCAACCACTTCTTTTTAGACTGGCCACACTCCTAATCAATGTAATTCAGTCAACCACTGTTCTAGACTGGACCTCACTCGTAGACAATTACAGTGCTGTGTTTTCTCTTATTGTGTGACACACTGGACGACTGCATAGACTGTACGGAAAACAGAAGAGGTCTGGCTCAGATGGCATGATTCTGAAAAAGACAAGAAAGAGAAAGGGAAGGACTGTCTTCAGGGCTGAAGGCAGGAAGTACCTGGGCACAGGTGTATGTGCACACATCCTAACCCACCACATTCATCACTTGTACTGTCTGGCTGAGTGTTGTTTTGAAGGATTTAAATGAAACATACACCACTGTTACGTCCCGTTCCAGAATGACCACCTTCACTTGGGAAGCAGTTGGGAATCGCTGCAGTGAGGTTGTAAATACAACTAAATACTTAATGGGGAATAACAACATTTGAACATTGTTCATAAATCGCTTGAATTGATTTGTTGGACTGTCTCTCGACGCACGCGACTCTCTCACTCAGGGAGGGCGGGGTCGAGCCAGTTGGGGTGCAGCATCAGACTGTTATATTGCTCTGAGCCCCTCCTTAAGTCCTTGGTACCAAATGTATAGTGGAAACAGGAAAGTCTGGAGCCAACATTAACATAAATCACCGGTGTAGCCCTGGTACCGGGGTAAAGAACCAGTGGAAACGCGGCATAATCGACAAAGCTGAGATACAGGCCCAGACAGACAGAGAGAGAGAGACAGAGAGAGATAGACAGCCACTTCAAAATTAGCCATCTGATATACCCCCATCTACCTAGCTTTCTGTTAAAGTAGCAACCACTGGTCCACATCACTGTGGCCTTATCAGTGTGCCATACCGTTCCCCATTACAGCTCTTAGTGTTCCCAGGCAGGTGAGTCCAGTCCATCCATCCACCCTTCTCTGTCAGGCTGATAATGACAGTGCTGCTGATGGTGAAGCAGTCGGCAACAGAGCAGGGAGCTAGCTAGTGAAAGGGGAGATGGGTGGAGAAACGGACCTCACAGGTCAACAGTCAGACCGGTCCCATTTGTAGAGCTCTCATTATCACGATGTCATAAACGCCATGCATCAAAGACCAGTGCCGTCACTGACTGGTCCGGATGTGTGGTACTGTGGACCTACAGCCACACAGGTCAGAGAGCAGCGGAGAGGTCCCACACAGACCCCACTTTGTATTTAATTAGTGTTTTGTTCTCTCCCTCTCTGGGCGACTTGGAACAGTGTTGTAAATGTTGCGAGAGTACAGGAACCGAACACAGATGAATACTGACACTGTGAGCGGAGTCGTAGCTCTGGTAAGATGTGTTCATGAAGCCTATTCCTCCACTCAGCTATCTGTGTCTGTCCTCCCCCTCTCTCCCTCCATCTCTCTCTCTTTCCCTTTCGTTCTGTCTCTCTCCCTTTTCCTCTCACTCTTACCCCCTCTCTCGCTCCCTTTCCCTCTCTTTCTCCTATCTCTCTCTCTCTCCCTTTCCCTCATCCCCCCCCCCCTTTCCCACTCACCCTCTCTCTCCCCAAGCCCTGCTGAGGAGAACTGACCAGGGATGGAGGGTTTTCTGTGTTTGCCAGGTTGGTGGCGTTAATGTCCTTGCTAGATGACTTGTGTGTGAAGCTGGGGTGGTATTTTGTCTGGAAACGTTTGTGATGGACCCCAGGCACAGTCAGAAGGGAAAGTGTGTGTCGTTGAAAATGTTTTGTTTGCCCAAGCAAAACTGTCAGTTTAATTAACTAGGAGGAACCAGGTCAAAGGGTCGGTGGCAATAGACCCTGTGTCAATGTTTAGGGGTCACTGGGATTAGGGGTTTGTGTAAGGATTTTTGTATCACACCAGGAGGTTTTTAGGGAGTGTGGGGTTGTGGGGTGGTGGGTCGGTGGGGGTTCGTAGTGTGACAAGAATGTCTTATTAAAGACAAACAGCAAATAAAAAATCTCCCGCTCTTCCCCTCTCTCTTACTTCCTCCCCCTCTCCCTCTCTCACTTCCTCCCCCTCTCTCCCCTTCTCCCTCCCAAGACACTGGTAACATGCATTGGAAGGTGTTGCATGGCATCATTGCCTTGAAGGCTTTTGTTTCAATCCTTAACACAGGTGTAGGTGACGGATGCCCTTTCTGTAATGTAAGGGAGACAGTTTTCCATAGTGAGCAAGGCTGGTTCCTCTATTTGATATTTTGTGTACTTCTTTTTTTTCTTTTTTCGCTGTTGGGGGGGGGGGTGTTTACTACCACTGGTTTTAATTAGGGATTTAAGTGCAATAAACGGCAGAAAGTGAAATGTCTGCTTTTGAGTTTTCTTCTCGCTCAGGCTAAGATGGCAATTTTCCATCTTAGAAAGCATAAGCTCAACAGTGGTCAAGGTGATGTAGTTAAAATTTAAGTGGCAGGATTTTATTAAGCTGGATTTTTAATATTTCTCTGTGGGTTTACAGGAGAGCTGTATGTTGTGTTGTGGAGGGTGAATGGTTGTTTGTGGATGTTATAAGTTGTGTTATTTTAATTGTGTATTTTTAGTTTGGTGATTAATATCTTGTTGGTTAATTAATGGACACAGTGAGCTGTTGCCTGTACACGGATTGATAATTTTGGTTTAAATAAAGGCTGTGAAACACGTCTTTCCCTCTCATCTGTGTGTGCGCCAAACCTAATCCCAGCGTCATTGCAGAAGCGTGGATCTGCTGCCATTCCAATCTTGTTAATGTTTAGGTGTGAAGGGTGTCTGTCAGCGCTATCCAATCAGGATCCAGTCCTCTGTTCTGTACCAGGTCATGAAAAACTGTGCATATGTATAGACTGTGGAAAGGCCAGACTCTTTGGCACACGTCATGGAGTACGCGGGCTAAGCTAAAGACTAGCACTCAGGCTAGAATGTACACACACACACACACACATACACACACACACACACACACACAAACACACACACACCAGGATCAGCAGGGCTGTCACAGTTGGCAGGCATCGGGCCCCTCCCCATCTTCTGTGTCCCTGTAACCCTCCATACCCAGCCATGCCAGCAAGGATCAGGGGCAAACCACCCCAAGAAGGATTACATACTTTAGGGAACTGAATTAAGAGCAGTCTGTTTGTGTTGCCAAGCAACTCAGTCAACAGGCAGAGGGCAGCAAAATAGAGAGATAGAGAGGGGAGATGGAGAGAGTTTCAGAGAAAGAGATGGATAGAGAGAGATGGAGGGAGAGAGATATAGAGGGAGAGATAGACGGAAGGAGAGATGGATGTAGGGTGAGAAAGATGAAAGGACAGAGAGAGATGGAGAGATTAAAGAAAGGAAAATGGAAATTGAGAAAGTGATTGAGGGATGGATAGAACTAAAGATAGAGGGTGTGGGAGGGTGAGAGATGCTGTACTATATCCAACGTGGGTGATGTCCAGTGTGAAGGAAGTCATCCAATCCCTACCCAGTTCATTTCAGATGGCCCCGTTAACACATTAACACTGGCATCAGGCATCACAGGCCGCAGCCCCTCTGCCACCATCACTCTGCGACTCCCTGTTCAGCCACTGACCTTGTAGCCCCCATGTCATGTCATATTCTTATGCACACAAACTCTCCAGGCCTACTATATCAGCTGGACACCCGTATGGGGACTCCAATCGCCTCACTACCTGTAAAGCATGTCCAACTCAGGTCAAGCATAGAGGGCCTCAGTCCAGACTGGTTTGTTTTCCTAGAACCTTTATTTTAATCAGAGAGGTCACACCAACTCTAAAGTTTCTTTAGTAGATGAGACCTGTGTGCAAAAACACATTGATACAGAAAGAAAAGGAAACATAAAAACACTAAAACCAACAGAATGATGTAATACAACACACCTTATTTGCATCAACAACACGTAAAAACTCAGTTTCAGTGAAGATGCCTTGGAGACAGTTAAATCAACAAGCACTCAACGAGACATTAAAAGCAAGCACATCTATATACAAGCGAAACCTGTCGCAACACTTTACTTTATTATTTTAGAGTCACAAGGAATTCAAGCTGAACTCATTTTGTAGTCTATGATAGTGCAGGTAAATCAAGCCAAGACTGACTAAAGGGCAATTGGGATTCTCTCCCTTTGATAAACACCACATACATAACACTTTGAAGGTGAAAAACATTGTCCAAATGTGAAACAAAACGGTAATTATACAAAAGAATGAAATGTGTCGGCTGGATAAGTGTTCACTCTCGTGAGCCAATACTTGGTAAAAACAGCTTTTGCAGTGATTACATTTGCAAGTCTTTTTGAGGTAAGTCTATAATTGCTTTGCTCATTTGGCTCCTGCTATTTTTGTCTGTTACTCTCAGAAAAATTAATCAATTTCTCTGAAGTTGGGTGAGCCTCGTTGGTTTAATACAACTTTCAAGTCTTGTCAGACAAACAGGTTTGAGTACAAGGTGGATGGAGCAAAATAGCGGACAATCCTACTGAGAAACCTGCATCAGTCTGCAAGAGACCTTGGACACACGGCCTTAACACACAGCCAAGGCCTTAACACACAGCCAAGGCCTTAACACACAGCCAAGGCCTTAACACACAGCCACTAAAAAAATGGAACATATTACTCCAGTACTAGCCTCTTTACACTGGCTGCCTGTTAAGACTAGGGCTGATTTTAAGGTTTTATTGTTAACCTATTAAGCAAAAGATAGACTTGCTCCTACTTACCTCGCTGAAATAATCCAGCCATACATACCTACACGTAACCTAAGATCGCAAGATGCAGGCCTTCTAATTGTACCTAGAATTTCTAAACAAATAGCTGGAGGCAGGGCTTTCTTTCATAGAGCTACACTACTGTGGAATGATCTGCCAATTAAGGTTAGAAATGCAGACTCAGTGCAAACTTTCAAGTGTCTACTAAAGACTCATCTCTTCAGCATGGTCTATGATTAAGTGCAGTCTGGCCCAGGGGTGTGAAGGTGAACGGAAAGGCTTGATACTGTCCACACTTGCTGTCTTGCCATCGCCACTGGGATGCCCTCCCTCAAATGCCATTCGGGGGTGGACTCACTGGCTTGTTATCGTCTCTCCATTGCGCCCATTGTGCAATTGGAGTGAACTCTGCTGGCAGTACTCAGGCGTCATTTCAGGGTGGTTGCGGTTGGTTGGTGTCCCTTTGGTTGATGCTTGGCAATGTGGGTGGATTGACCTCCTGCCTGTTGGGCCCTGTCCGGGGCCTCCCCCGGAGGGGGCCACAGTGTCACTGGACTTTTAAACACATCTGTGTCTATTTACAGGCGGCACATGTTGCATTACTTTTAAAACATCATTTCTAAGAGTGAACATTTTACAAATGGGTGGTAGCGGGAATCAAACTCACTATTCTGGAGCTTCAAGAGCCATGTTTTACTAACTGAGCTACTGATGTACAGTAGGCTAGCATAGCCAATTCCTGCTGTGGCCAGGCTACATGAGTTGGACAACCTTCAGCAGGACAACCTCCAGCAGGGAGGTATAGAATCTCACCTGCTAATGAGAACATCTAGCCCTTCTAATGTCCAGTGGGATGCTGGCAAGCTGAACACGTGCAGAGAGAATGCTGTGGTCCTGTAATGAGGGCTATGCTATAGTCTGGGCTAGTGACTGAAGCTAAGTCCGCTTTATTTTATCTTGTTCTGAGGCTCTACACTGTGCCTGACAAAACCGCAGCAATCAGAGCTGGGTCATTAAATCCTCTGCAATCAAGTCCTGCAGAGATGCAGAAAGGGGGAGGACAGAGAGATGGGAATAGAAAGTGAGAGACAGAATGATGGGAAAAGAGTGAGGTTGACAGAGTGAAGGGGATAGAGAGAGAAAGAGAGGGAGGTAGAGTGATAACAGGATGGAGAGTACGAGACAGGGAGGGAGACAGGGAGGGAGACAGGGAGGGAGGGGGCAGAGGGAGGGGGTAGAACAGCACAGTCAGTGAGAGTTAGAGAGGAAGGGGAGGGGTTGAGGGGTTGTGTGTGGACACTGATGGGTGTGTGTGTTAGTGTGGGTGAGAGAGTGTGAACGAGAGTGGCTCTGAAGAACAACCTCCCTCAATGTCGTCCCTTGATGTCTGCGAGCTTCACTGTAGAAAAACAAGCCCTTGCCACTGAGCACACATCCTGCACACTGCCTAAACACTGCAAATGGCACAACACACAGAACATAGTGTACACTGCCACTCCACAGCCGTCAGGAGTCGAGCACTGCCATCCGGCATTAGACGTCGGAGGGGACGCTTTCTTTGAAATCACTGGAAGCTTTTATTCTGCCTGTGCGGCACTGCGCTCAAAGGCAGTGACCAAGCTGGAGAAATGCTACAGTTTTATTCCCAATGGGCACGCACACATTCATTCTATCTTGTCAGCTGAAAGGCAAGTTGATTTGGTTTCTGGTGAACGTTACGGCAAGCCGTTTGAACATTTATTCACATTTTTTAACTAGGCCAGAGAAACTCTGCTGCCCTGTCCATACCATCTGGTCATGCCTGTTTTCAGTCGATAAGCTTTAAAAAACCATTAGGTATTCATAAAGAGAACAAAGGCTCAGACTGGAATCAGTGTTTGACAAGTCGGACTTGTGACACGTGTTGCCAGGATTTCACGCTGCCATAGATCACACGTCAGATCCAGCTGCAGGGCGCCAACCGATGCCTCCCTCCCAGAAGAACTCAACACATTCTCTGCTCGCTGTGAGGCTGACAACACTGAGCCGAATGCATCATCCATTACATGGCCATTGTCAGGAGCCCCCATTGCCACCAGTGTTTTCTAATGGGTGCAATCTAAGTCGACTAAGTCGGGCATGCCCCCCACCCTGCTGAGGAGTTGAGGTCAATTCCAATCCATTCCAAAAAGGTGAACCAGAAATACGAAAAACAGCATGACCCCAATGCTGCCAGTGGGCCCTTGCCAAATCCTACCACGGCCCCACTGAGCGCTCCCTGACCGGCTGGATCATAGCCTGGCATGGGAACAGACGACGCCACCGCCCTGCAGCGTTGTAGTTAAGAAAGCCCAGGACATCGCTAGGGACAAGTGCCTACTCATCCAGGACGTCCATCTGAAGTGGTTCCTGATGAAGCCCACAGACCCGGCCCTTCATCTGCATATCAGTGGACAGTTGGGGTTTGTATAGGAGCATGAGATCCCATGCCAACAGGCTAAGAGACAGCTTCTACTTGAAGCTAATTAGACTGCTCAATATTTGAACTGGACTAGCTGACCGCACAAACAACTCACACACACACACACACACACATACATTTTTGCGAAACACATACTGCTATCAAATTCTTTTATAAAATATTTCAGTTTATGGGTTTTTCCTAAACCTTTACCCTCAACTTGGCCGTAGATCACTTTGAATTGTCCCTTAACTTAACCACTCAGTTGTTTCTGTTGTAATGCCTCAGTTTGACCTTGGTGTGACCCTACACATTGCCATTCTCTGCTAACATCAAGTGGCTCACTGGCTCCTGCAGGTTCCCGCTCTACAACATTGATCGAGTATGAACTTGCCTCACACAGGAAACTGCACGGGTACTAATCCAGGCCCTCAAATCTGAAATATTGCAACTCAGTTCTGGTTCAGCACCCAGCATGGGCCATCAAACCCCTGCAGCTCATCCAGAACAGCACAGCCCGCCCGGTGTTTAACCATCCAAAGTTCTCTCACGTCGCCCCGCTCCTCCACTCACCACACTGGCTTCCAGTTGACACATACATTCACTACAACACCATGATACTCGCCTACGAAGCAGCACGGAGAACAATCCCTCCTAAAATTCAGGCAGTGCTGAAACCCGACATCCATCCTAAGTTCTTTGTTCTGCCTGTTTTAGGCCAAAGCTCTTAGTGGCGCCAGCTTTCCCGTTGAACTTATGCCAGCAGAGACTGTGACCATTTTCAGAAAACATCTGAATCCCTAACTCTTCAAAGGGTAAATAAAATAACTCTGCAGCCCCTCTACCATTGTAAGACAGCTGTGAAATGAAGGCCGGTCCACTACTGATGCCCCACCCAAACAGCCTAATGTGAGAGTGGAGGACTTGCATCCCTGACGAGTACTGTAGGGGGTCATGGGGTAGGGGGCCGTGGGGGCTGTGGGGTAGGGGCTAGGCTGTATGAAGGCTTGGGAGAGGTTGGGGTTAGGGATAGAGCGATGTGGGGTAGGGGGCTGTGGAGTAGGGGGTTGTGGGCTAGGGGGATGAGGGGCAGGGGGCTGTGGGGTAGGGGGCTG
>JACXGI010016893.1:0-15233 GCA_016801175.1 Esox masquinongy
TATTCTCTTTCTTCTCTTTCTATTCCCCCTATCCATTTCTCCTATTCTCTTTCTTCTCTTTCTATTCCCCCTATCCATTTCTCCTATTCTCTTCTCTTTCTATTCCCCCTATCCATTTCTCCTATTCTCTTTCTTCTCTTTCTATTCCCCCTATCCATTTCTCCTATTCTCTTTCTTCTCTTTCTATTCCCCCTCTTTCTATTTCACCACCTATTCTTTTCATTCCTCCTCTTCTCTCTATTCCTCCTCCTTTTCTCTTCCTTCCTCCTCCCTAATTCTCCTCCTCTTCTCTCTGTCATTCTCTTCAATCTGTCCTATTTTTTCCTTGTTTAATCTCCCTATTTTCACTCATCAGGTCTATCAGTTTTTTCAGGAGAACTATTTGCTGCTTCTGTCCAACCACTTGCTCATGTTCCCTTCTTTCTCTGGCTCCAGACACTGTAACTAATAACCATTTGGCCCCCTGCTTTGACAAAGGCTCCTCCAAGCTGTTTCCTAGCCCAAGCACCCCATCAGCCCACAGCCCCAGAATGTGGGTAGGTGTTGTGTATGACTGTGGACTATCACAGTTTCACCATAAACATAACTGAAACTACCAGACATTGTGCGTACATGACTCCCACATCAGTAAAAGCTATTATAACAAATGTTTTTCTACAGCAACAGAAAAAAGTCAAGATTTCAGCTCTGTTTTATACTGAATGCTTCCCCTCCTCAAGAACCAAGCAGATCCTATGCAACGCCTATCATTGTGAGACTGTATAGGTGGACATGTTTGCATTACAGCCTCAAAACAAATTGTGAAACACACTACCACCACAATGAAAGAAGTCAACACAAAGCCTCCAGGGCCAAAACAGTGCAAGCAGCACAAACTGGCGAGGGTTGTCAAGAGGGGGCGAGAACGGATGAAGCAATATAAATACTTTATATTATACATAATTCTGTAGTTAAATAATTGTTTTTAAGCTCTGAATCATTCCCAACTGGATGAAGGTGTCCCCTTGTACTTAAAGATAATAATTGTGCTTTATGTTCTGTTGGGATAAATTATGACATAGAGTACCAGTCAAATGTTTGGACACTTCAAGTCATTTAAGGGTATTTCTTTTTTTTACTGTTTTACCGTTTTCCACTTTGTAGAATAATAGGGAAGAAATCAAAGCTATGAAAAAACATATGGAATCATGTAGCAACCAAAAAAATGTTAAACAAACCAAAATGCATATCATATTGTAGATTGTTCAAAGTAGCCACCCTTTTCCTTCATGACAGCTTTGCACACTCTTTGCATTCTCTCAACCAGTTTCATGAGTTAGTCACCTGGAATGCATTTAATAGGTGTGCCTTGTTTAAAATTAATTTGTGGAATTTCATTCCTTTTTAATGCGTTTGATCAGTAGTGTTGTGACAAGGTAGGGTCGGTATACAGAAGACCATCATTATGTATGTACGGCAAGAACAGCTCAACAGGCAAGGAGAAACGACCGTCCATCATTACTTTAAGACATGAAGGTCAGTCAATCTGGAAAATTTCAAGTGCCATCAGCCACTATGATGAAACTGGCTCTCATGAGGAACGCAACAGGAAAGGAGCAACCAGAGTTACCTCTGCTGCAGAGGTTAAGTTAATTTCTCTAAATCCACAATTAACTGCGCCTCAGATTGCAGCCTAAATAAATGCTCTACAGATTTCAAGTAACAGACACATCTCAACATCAACTGTTCAGAGGAGACTGCATGAATCGACTTGCCTGGTTGACTTGCTGCTAAGAAACCACAACTGAACAACATCAATGAAAAGAGACTTTCTTAGGCCAAACAACATGAGAAATTGACATTATAACAGTGGATATCTGACCTTTGGTTTGGCTTTGATGTGTCCAAATTTGATAGTTTTGATGCCATCCACCACTTCTTTGTGAGAGTGGGTGAACAGATGATCTCCACATGTGTGGTTCTCACTGTGAAGCATGGGGAACGAAGTGTGATGGTGTGGGGGTGCTTTGCTGGTGACGCTGTTGGTGATTTAGTTCAAGAATTCAAGGCACACTCAGCCAGGATGGCTACCACAGCTTTCTGCAGCGATACACCATCCCATCTGGTTTGCACTTTATGGGATTATCATTTGTTTTTCAACAGGACAATGACCCAAAACACACCTCCAGGCTTTGTAATGGCTATTTAACCAAGAAGGAGAGTGATGGAGTGCTGCATCAGATGACCTGGCCTCCATAATCTCTCAACCACAACCAAATTGAGATGGTCTGTGATGAGTGGGAACGCAATCTCCAACTCATCCCAGAGTAAAGGAAAATTAGCCAACAAGTTCTCAGTATTTGGTGGAACTCCTTCAAGACTGTTAGAAAAGCATGTGACTATCTCATGAAGCTGGTTGAGAGAATGCCTAGAGTGTGTAAAGCTGTCATCAAGGCAAAGGGTGGCTTCTTTGAAGAATCTAATATATAAATGTTTTGATTTGTTGAACACTTTTTTTATTACAACATGATTCCATACATAATTGTTCCATTGTCTTCAATATTATTCTAAATTGTGGAAAATAGTAAAAATAAAGAAACCATTGAATGAGTAGGTGTCAAAATTTTTGACTGGTACAGTATATATATATATATATATATATATATATATATATATATATATATATATATATGTATTCTTGTACACACAGGTAACATTTGATGGGCGATACATGGCTTCACAGATAATACCAAATGATAGGGTTTATAGGGAAATGTATCTGAAAACCATGTGTTTAGCTGTATATTTCAGTATTATTCTGCTGTGTATATGTTATTTTTATGTCTTAGCATTTCAATATTATGTTCTCATAAGGGCTTTATGATCTTTGGATTTGTTCCTGGTGGAATGCATTTCTTGTTTCTATAAGAACTTACCATAGAATTAAACCCAGACTAGGCCATTGACTGCAATTTGTACTGTATTCCCTTTCAAATTAGTCTCACTGTTATATAGGCATCATACTGTATCTAGTACAGAGAATGAGAGTCAAATTAATGGAATTTCTATTCAAAAACAACAAAGAAGTATTGTTGACAATGTGGGTTTGATAACAGGAGACATGAAAACTTTCACCTACGTATTGCACAATACCTCTTTGGGACTCCCAGATGTTTTGATGTTGTTTGACTGGGGATATATTCCACTTAGTTGTAGGTCCATACCTCAGGCTGACGTTCACTGCACACCTGAAGTAGTTACTGTCAAAGCTGTTACCAGCAAAATACTGAATCTACTGCATAGATTGTTACAGAAAAAGACAACTAGGCCAAATGCATATAGAAAAATAGACCTACTTCAGTGAAAAGTATAGAGTGCAGTAATAAATGTGTAAGAAACTATGACCAGGGAACTATATGACAGAAGTGAGCTAGTATGTGTATGATATTATGGGATTAATTAAAGTGATTAAGGATGTATGAATATGGAGCAAAACTTATAGTGCAGATCAAATGACTTATTTATACCTGTACTGACTGAATATGGACATTTTCTTTAAGGTCTGTTTTATGTTTTTGATGCCTCTGACTTCTAAGATAAAATAAAATATTATTAACTATTGTAAGACTAATAAATGTCTCTTTCAAAGAGACCGTAGGTGTTATTTGTATAATTGATTAAAAAAGATACAATTAGCAACATTGTTTGGCGTCTTTCGTTTGTCTCAGCTGAAAAGGGTAGGATGGACTGCATTGCATGCCTGAGAAGACTTCGTCACCAAAGCCATTAAGAGGCTTCACAGCATTCTTCACCTGTTTTAATTGACACCTTCAAGCTGTTCACTGGTTTGTTGATTCTTAAATTTCTATAGTAAAGCAGATACAAAAGTAGAGGCATCCCACTCATTTTTTAGATGAACTAAATGAAGGTAGAGCCAACCTGTTAAGAACACTGTAGTTGACCATTTTATTCCAATGGTAAATGGCCTGAGTGAACTAGAGATTACACCAGTTCGTCTAGAGCTGGACACTAATCTCAAAGTAGATAGCCCCTGAGCCCTCGCTCCTTTCCCTAGGGACAAATCCCAACAAAGGCGGATGCAGTTTTAATTGCCATCTTAAGTACAAGGGTGTAGGGTTTAGAGTCTACTTGACGAGTGCAGTCTTATATTAGTGGACTCAATACAAAGACCGATCAGTTCTGAGACTAGAAAATCACCACCCCCATCATGTGGACAATCTGGGTATAACAAGTATCCAATAAAACATTGGTATTAAGTTTAGTCTCTCACTGGCTATCTGGGTGAAAGAATAATCCCTATGTATTTAATAATTCATTCTTTTAATTAAAATTCTGCTGACAATGTGGGTGAAACCATAAAGCTACCAAAACAAAGCATCTAGACTGAGTGTTTTTCAAAAAAAATTATGTTTAGATATAATTCCTTTCACACTAAACCCATATTTTCATGAATCCCAATGCATTTCAGTGGTCCTAATGGCTATCAATTGGAGAATTTCAGGTTGCCACTGGTCTTTGACAAATGCCATACAAATTCTGAAATGTTTACACCTATCTGGAATAGGTTTCTTGTGGGGGGTTTTTATGTTTGATCCAATTTATACTTTTTGAACTATATTCGTTTTGGAGTGCAAAAAATGTTCTAGGCTTGAATGGGAAGGCTTTGGATTTACCATAGCTCTTGAACATTAAAGATGCTTTCAGCCAACATTGACCTGTAGTGTCTCAAACCTTACTTTTGTTGTCAAAAGGTTTTTTATCATATGTAAACTATTTTAGCATGAAAAGCCCCATAGACTTAAATGCACGAGGGATATACCAGATCATCTTTGGTGGCTTGTCAAAAGATACATGACGCAAATTGTAGAACTTCAGCTCAAAGGGAAAGCAACATTTTGATTTACTACTCATGAACCGTTTTAGGTCGTCACCACACTGATTTCAAAATAGACTGGATTTTGGAGTAAATTTAGCATGTAGCCTTCCTCCTAGTCATCCATGCCAAGCCATTCAGCCTATTCCCCCACATTGCTTTTCCAACCTGACAGTCAGGTGGATAAAACACATTTGTGCACGCTTACCCACCTAATGGCGTCGAGTAGCTTTTCAGGCACGTGAGCTGCCTGAGGGAGTTGCTAGACTGCAATGAGACCAGGACATTACATCTACAAACCACCCAAATAGGTCACTATAACAGGCTCCTAGCCTGTGACCCTCAGCTCCTTGGCTACTACCATTACTGCGGTCATTACCACTTTGGAACCATAAATACTACATTACCAACATGCACAATGACATTTACCTCTACAAATGTACTTTTGAAGTGTTATTACCAGTAGCACAATAACCATATATCTAAGCTGTTCGCACAATGAGGGATATTTTACTGTAAGATGCTTTCCTTCTGGTTGTTCTTGCCTAAATGGGGTGGATTACCACAAAAGGACACATACACAACCGTACCATATGTATAGAGAAAAGTTGTCTTTATCAAGCAGAGGCAAAATAGAAACAGGATCTTGACACTACAATAGTGGACAGAAGGATATCGTTTTACGGGATATTACTACTTTGACTCAATACAAAATGTGAATTAATAAGTATTTTCATCTTAATACAATAGTTATAATTATTTGTTCATAATGACATTAGGTACTCAATGAAAATATGTAACGTACAAAGACAGCCATGTATATATTATTATTATAAATAAGAAGATAAAAATAAATGGCAACAACATTATTGAAAAAAGGGGAAATGCAGGATGGCATGACTCTTAATATAGGTCTAAGCCTGTGCACTGAGTGAAAGAAGTTGCTCAACGCCATTCCAATCTGAAAAAAGCCTATATATTGGGTATTCCTGCTCATTTGAGGGGTAATAGTACACAAAATCTAGAAAAAATTTTCAGTTCAGTGTATTGCAGTAAAAGCACATTCAGTACTTTGAGGTCATAGCTAGGTGATCCTGAGTCTGTGCGTGATGATGTTCTCAAGGGTTAAACCTTGACAAGACTAGAGCAGCCAAATTATTTAGTTAACCCAAATTGACAGGTCATACAGAAATCCACGTTGAATGAACCAAGAATTAGAGGTGAATGAGCAGGAAATCCAGAATCCTCAGCCCAGAATTTATGGAAAAACACAATATTTAAGGAATGCTCCAGACATTTTGTAACTTCACACAAGCTAGAGAGAAATTTGGTAGGAGGATATGATGAATGAGCAATCTTATAAAACAAAGACAAGTGCAAGTCAGAATTTGTCAAGTGTTGTCATGTCTTACAATCTAACAATTAGTTGTTTCCTTTTCAATAATTTTTATCTTATATTCTCTCCCTCTCTGGAGTACCATTCAGTAATGTCATGGTAATTGAAAAAAATAAAACAATTATAACATCAAAATAGCTTAATAGCATACATAGTTATTTAAAACAGTAGGTATGTGAAAGAACGCCCAACCCCAACCCACTCCTGGCAGAAAGAGCTACAGCTCTGGCTTTAGAGAGACACCCTGCAGCTCTCTAGTTTGACATTCAGCTGATCATGGGCTCCTATAGAGAAAAAAACGCTCCATCTAATTCATATACAATTGCGGCCCATCTGGGTATCCGTACTCATATGTACCCCTAGATCACAGGCCAAATTTATAGTAAAAAGGGTATAGTAGTCGGTATCATATTAAGGCTGGGAGTGAGGGGAGTGGTGGTGTCAGGCTGAGATGGTGTTACACTATTAAATATGTCAGGTTGGGTTGTTCCCTGGCCTACTGACTGACACACACCGGTAAGGGACTCGCAAAGCTCCAGAGCTGCAGATCTCCCGACCTACACATGGGTCATTTCATAATTACGTGCACCGGTATTAGGGGTCTATCTCTGGCCATATTGTCCGTTGAAGGTGTTGCCCCCTTGAGGTGCAATACTGATGGAGTCCAGGAGAGGGCGTACTGCCTGACCAAAAGGCCTGCAGATGACAGAACATAGCAGAGTGAAATGATGAACTCCACTCAGCTCTTGAACAAACCGTCCTGATTTACATGAAAAAACCTTGAAAAAGAAACTTGAAAAATAAGAGTAATTTGTCTCTAGACAATATGTGTAAATGTGTAATATGTGTGTAAAACAAACATCTACTCAAGACTGATGAATAATTATCTAATCTAGTATTGAGAGTAGACTGAATGATGCAGGTAAGAGATACTGCAAAAAGGTGTCAAGAGAAGGAATTTCAACCCTTATTGCTCGCTGAAATTATGTGCTTGGAAGACAGCAGCAATATCGCATAGGCACCTTCCTGTACAATACCCAACGTATCTGACAACAGGATGTTGCCAGAGAAACAGGGGAGAAGGGGAGAGAGGGGTTACTCACGTGGAGAGCACTTCAGCTGGCAGGTCTGTGATGTGGGCTGGGATCTTGCTGCCTGTGAGGAACTGGGCCACCTCGTTACTGAAGGTGTTACAATTCCACTCAAACAGATGGTATTGGTTCCCCCTATAGATAGAGAGTGGTGAGGGGGACAAGGGGGGCATAGGGTGTGAGGTAAAGATAGGGACAGTGTAAAGAGGGGAGGGAGTGAGATAAAGAGACCTTTTCTGTATCTAACGCCACTTTGCCATGCATATAGTACAAATGAATGGTAAGTGAAGGTGTTCTAGTGCCTCAGCCTCACCTGTACGTGGACTCTCCCAGTAATGTCAGGTAATTCATAAAGATATCCATAGTCACCTCTGTGGTACCCAGATCTATTATGGAGTTTGGTTCTCCCAGGGATGTCCGACCCTGGGAAAAAAGGTTAGAAAAATAATATAATATCCCCTGTTTGCTCTATTGACCTCCACTGTACAGTTATAAAGGCACAAACAAAGAAATAAGTCTAACTGTTGGCCTGCAGAGAGTACCTAACAACTCTGAACAGCTTAGCACCAGGACTCCCTCTGTATCACAATTTTTTGGGGTTGCTCTAAGTTAAACGTCTGTACGCTACAGAGAAACACAGAAAGGTAAAAGTCTAGTTAATTTAACTTTAATTTTTACAGTAGAAGATAATACAATAACATCTTACAGGTTGGCAGTTTGTGATGCCCCCTCCCCCATAGAAGAACTCTTCTCCATGGACAACAATGGCAGTGTGCCTGAGAGTGGAAATAGGCTACTGTTAAGTTTACATTTTGAGAGATTAACACTCATGGGAACTGTAAAAGAAATATCACTGCAGCTTATACAGATTTTGTACAGGTATCAAATGACCCTTCATTTTTGATAATTGTCCCTACCATTCTCTCACAAAAATTAACATTTCTAAGAAACGCTATGTCATTGACTCACCATATTCCATCTAGCTGTATCCCTGTGAGTAGAACAAAATATATTTTTTTAGATACATACATTAAATGTAAATGTTGCAGGCGGTTAGGCAATAGCTGGAAAACAAAAAAGGGTGACTACGTTCAGCACATAGGCCTTATACAATCCTCGGACTGTCGTACTCCCCACTAGCGTCATTCTCTGCAGTAAAAACAACTTCAACAAGAGGATAACCAGCAAAACGTTCGGCAACTTACCTAGCATGAGTGGGCTTAGTTGGCGAGCCATTCCTTTAGAAATGTCGTAAACGTACAGTTTAACAGGGTATGACGCGTTGATTGGATCCATAACTCAATTTGCTGTAAACTTCGTTTGGAGTGCTGAGTTGACACCAATGACAATATTTACAAACTAATGTTAGCAACCTTCCTAGTCAGCAGTTAACTTAGCTAGTACTGTATCTGACAAGCTAACCTTACAGCAGTGAAGCTCGTTCTGGCTATGACATTAACAATCACAAGTCGTCAGAAATGGAGTACAGCATACTGAGATAAATGGAAATATATGAAAATAAATATTCACGAATAGCTAGTGCATTTCACAAGTCACGACCACAGCACAGACAGTTCTTTTTTGCAGCTTGGATCCTAGTGAGTCTGTATGTTGATGCTGTGTCACTGTGACATATCCAAAACAGTGGGTTCAAGAAATAAGGAACCCGGATCTAGCTAGCCAGTTCACACGAAAAATGGACGGTGACGGGATAGTGAATGGGTGATCTAACTAATACCATGTTCGGACCTCAGAAATATCCGAATGGGACATGTTTTTTGTTTCTCTTTTGAAATATTTCAACTTAATCACACGTTGTATTGATTTATTACAACCAAATTACTTCCCCAGTTGTCTTGCACGCACCACTTATTTTCCAGTCAGTACTCGTTTTACACGGAAGTCGGAGATTTCAAAGCAACCCGGTGCTTCGAACACTTTTTTTAGGGTGGTGGGAGAATTCAGAGTAGTCTTGAACGCGACACCAGTTGTCTCTTGAATGTGCATGTAACCTACATCATCTTTTGATTGACAGACTCAATCAAACATAACAATTAGAAATCGTGTGATTATTCAAGCGAGTTTTACAATCGATATGGTACATATTTGCACAATTGTTTAATGTACAAACACTGTGTCTCCGGCCCAAACACTCAGTAGAGGGCGCTAAACACCTTTATTTTTTCATTAACCCACTCCACTAACATGTTCACTGTAGAAAATGTGATGCGCGTTCACGTCGCGACAGAGCTTGCGCCAAATAGTCTTGATAGATAGACATCTGGATCAAGAGAAAAGAAAAAGTGTAGCTGGCATTTTCCACTTAAACTAGTTTTGTAACATCATACACTTGCCCGGGGTATGTATTCATTCTCCTATATACTTGAAATTAGAGTGCATTGTTGTTTATTTTGATGAATGGCTGCTAAGCTAACCCGCTAGATCGTAGCCACATTCTACAGGAAAGGGCAAACTTGAATTCATAGCAGTTGCTCTTCAGTTGTTAAACTGGTCAAACCATGACATCAGTAATCGTCATGGCGAAAATTTGGAGTTGTAGGACACTGACTGAGTTTCCAAATTGGAATTTCGAGTAAAATTATGTTTTAGTGAGTTATCCCATTCACTGACGTCACAGATTTGAGATGTTCAAGTTCCCAGTCCGGAGTTGTTCTGAACGCTGCAACAAGGGGTGTGTTCGTTTTGCGAAAGAAAACGTTTTGGAAGCTGTTTCTTGAATTATTACATGATCAGAGATTTACAACACCCACAAACTCTCACAGTATGCCGCCCTGTCGCCCCATTAGAAGTATCAGTGATGTCGACATTTTCATCTTTAAGTAACTGTACTTAAATCAATATATATTTAACGACGAGCTTTGTTGGTCTACTGCTAGGGTGAGATTACCAACGAAATCTCCCTTTGGTATTTGTAATTTTAGGTCTATGAGTCTTCTGTAGGTCTATCAATCTTCTCATGCAACTTTACTGAATATGTTTGTCAAGGGCATATTTATTTTTAGAATTTCTTGCTTTTCTTTCATCTTCTGAGTGGCAGACATCTTCGTTGCATTTCTATGTTTTATACTTTAACTAGCAATCTCTAATTGGTTCCCATTAAAGCTCTGCCTCTGCTTGAAATGTAGTCTTTTGTGGTGTAATGTGATTTGTGGATATAATAATTTAAAATGCACGTGATTGTGTGCTTTCCATTTACAGGGCACGACTAGCGCATTGCCACAATGGCAGAATGGAACGCCTACTACCGAAATGAGGACGAAGATGTGGATGGAGAGGAAGGGGATGAGTCTGGTGGTAAGAAACATTTAAAGGTGAAATAATCAAGTGCTTCAGGTATTACAAAATGTACTACAGGTGCTCTTGGAGAGAAAATAATAATTACAAACATGGGTACTGAGTGGCATGAAAAAATACAAATCCAAGCACTTATGTCATTTTGAAAATGAAATGCCCTTTATTTTGTGGGCCAAGTCATTTTTAAAATACACCAATGCATATCAGCTTTCATCAGGGTGTCATGATGTATATTTCTTCGTTCGATACTGAAACGTATGGAGGTTTACATGTTTTGTAATGTAAACAAAATCCCTCACCCTAGTGGACTATAAGAGCACAGGGCGTGACAGCCTGGTGTTTCTGGTGGACGCTTCCAAGGAGATGTTCATCAAGGAGGAGAGTGGAGAGCTCACCCCGTTTGACATGACTATGCAGGTATGTATCTGTCACTCTCTGTTTCTCTCTCTGCTTTTAGTTTTCCATCGGTTATTTACCCCATCCCCTGCCTCTCTCTCTCTGTGTTCCTGCATTGCCTTTTGACAGTATGAATTGTCCCTCCTCAGTGCGTTCGTAGCGTTTACACCAGTAAGATCATCAGCAGTGACAAGGACCTTGTGGCTCTCGTTTTCTATGGGACAGAACAGAGCAAAAACCCAAGGAACAGTTTCAAACATGTGTACGTCTACCATGACCTAGACACACCAGGTATGTCCCTCTCGCTTTCAGTTTATGTATACGTTTTGAAAGAGTTCTGGAGTCTTCTGAAACATATTCACTTTTGATACTATACTGTCTGTATTAATGTTTTAATTCTGTTCTACCTATCTTTTTCTTTCTCCTCACTTGTTCATCATCCTTATCTCCACCCTTCATTCTTGCTGCCTGGTTTGTCTTCCCTTTGGCGCCCTATCTTTCCATTCTTGTGTTTTGTCTCCACCTCTTTCCCCTCCCTGTCTTCTGTAGGTGCCCGCCGGGTGCAAGACGTGGATGGGCTGCGTGGGGAGGACGGTGCCAAGGTGGCAGCAAAGACGATGGGCAGCGGGAAGACCAACCTGGGCGAGGCCCTGTGGTGCTGCTCCAATCTCTACAGTGACATCAAACTGCGGCTCTCCCACAAACGGCTGATGATATTCACCTGCCGAGACTCGCCACACGAGGGCGACAGTGAACGCGACCGCCAGGCCCGCACCAAGGCAGGCGACCTCAAAGAGACTGGTAAGTCTGGACTGGAGAAAGGGCGTGCGCTGTTATCGAAAATACACACCATTCAAATTACCGTATCTAGTGCAGTTGGCCTCTGTGTGGTAACTGAGTTGGAGGGGTTTGAAAAGTGGCTTGAAATAGACAACACTCACAGTCAGAGGATGAGAGTGGAGCCGAACGTTTGGAAAATCCACCGATTGCTCGCCGGCATGAAGTCATCAGTCACGTGGCACTGGAGTGAAATCAGAGCAGGACAGAGGGCCGCCAATCCCAAAACATGACAAGGCGCTCAGCGTTGCGGCTGACTTGCGCTAAGCTCCATTCTACTCGCACGCTCTGCCCACAGGGGTCGTGATTGACCTGATGCATCTGATGAAGCCAGGTGGGTTCGACGTCTCCATCTTCTTCTGCGATGTGGTCAGCCCCCCCGAGGATGATGCTGAGCTGGGCCTTCAGATGGAGCCTTGTGTGAAACTGGAAGACCTCAAGAAGAGGGTCCGGGCCAAGGAAATGAAGAAGAGATCCATTGCACGGTAAACATACCACTGATCCAGCCCACTGGTGTCCCCCCCGCTACCTTTACTGGGGCGGGGCTCTCTGTTCATACAGGACATGTGAAGGTGTTTCAAACATGTAAAAATGTTTTGTCCCTCATAATTTGGCCTCGGGATGCTGACAATCTCCACTGTCTCAGGCTGAATTTGTGTCTAGGGGAAGGCATGAATGTGGCGGTGGGTGTGTACATTACAGCCCTACAGGCCAGGAAGCCTAACCCCATCAAGCTCTTCAAAGACAACAATGAGCCTGTACGCACCAAGACCCGCCTCTACCACACACAGACTGGCAGCCTGCTGCTACCTAGCGACACCAAGAGAGCTCAAGTAACTAAGATGAAATTTCAAATTGAAATATATAGGTATATTAGGTATTAATCCTTATTTTATTCTACATTTTATTTTTGTGTGCATGTTCCTCTGTTTAGGTGTATGCAAGCAAGCAGATAGTGATGGAGAAAGATGAGGTGGATGTGATAAAGAAGTTTTCTGACCCGGGACTGGAGCTAATTGGGTTCAAGCCAATGGAGCGCCTCAAACTGCACCACCATCTCAGGTCACCTGTCTTCATATACCCAGAGGAGGAGATGGTCACAGGTGTGTGTCCCTGAGTACTGTGAACGTGTCACTTATAGGGAAGTGAGACTGACATACCTGCCTAACAAAATGAAATCTATTTAGTCAGCCCATGCTTCCATTATCTTTTCAATTCCAAATGTAACCCCCTTTCCACTGTTGTTCCATCCCAGGGAGTGCCTGTGTGTTCACAGCCTTGCTGAAGAGGTGTAGTGAGAGGAATGTGTTTGCTTTGTGTAAATATACACGGATCCGTAACTCACCCCCACGCTTCTTGGCACTGATCCCCCAGAGAGAGGAGCTGGATGAGGGGCAAGCCCAAATCGCTCCTCCAGGTAAAGTCATTGGCACCTATTTTAGCAGCTCAAATACTGGCTATCTACAAGGGATTTTGTGACAGTTCACTTAGCAACCACGTGGCGCATCATGACAACCTGAGCGTGATTGGTTGACTGTCTCCTCCATTAATTGACCAATGAGATTAAAATCTGCTCTTTCTATGTAAAATACAGTATCTTCACAGGATCAGCATTTCAACGGCGAACGGAGGCTCAGGGAAAGACAATATATTTTTTAAGATTGGGCTAAGTGTGTGTGTGTGTGTGTGTGTGTGTGTGTGTGTGTGTGTGTGTGTGTGTGTCAGGTTTCCATGGCATCTTCCTGCCCTATGCGGATGACATCCGTACCCTTGACACCCCACAGTTACCCACTGCGTCTGACGCGCAGGTAGACAAGATGAAGGAGATTTTACAAAAGCTGCGGTTCAAATACCGGTATGGCTCTTTAATTACCGTGAAGAATCACATTTTGAATTCAGTAGATTCCTAACAGTGAAGGCACCAGGGAGACACTATATTTTCTGACTGATGTAAATGTCAGAGGATATATGACCTACATGTGTCTTGGGACTTTGAGGGTGAACTTATTCCACCCACTTCTGTGTTGTCTGTCTATATTTTCTCTGTGATTAAGGTGTGATGCATTTGAAAACCCAGTCCTCCAGAAACACTTCAGGAACCTTGAAGCCTTGGCTCTAGATCTCATGGCCCCAGAGGAGATAGAGGACCACACCAGTAAGGCGCGCACACGCATTCACACACACACACACACACACTTGTTTTTCTGTGCTAGTGGGGACCAGAAACCCAGTTTACCCGAACTTTAATCTTAACCAAAATATATGAACATTTTATAAAGGGGACTTCTGGTTAAACCAAGATCACATACATACCTAATGCTCACTAGTGCTACCTGTATATTGTAACTTTTCAATTATTTGCGTGGGTGTTTATTTGCTTTACTGAACACAACCGCCGCTTATGAAATACTTTTTGAGCCATGCATCTATTACGAATGTATGTTCCATCAAAACAATGCAACAAAGTTAAGTACAACTCAATAAAAAGTGCTGACAGACACTTTCTTTTTAATTTACTAGGTAATTAAAAGAGGATTTGCCTGTCTAGCCACACAGACATGCACAGCTCTCTGGGGGAGGTTTTCAATAGTTGAACTTATGTAGATGTTCTAAAGCGTTTTGTTATAACTTTGAAGTGTAATAGTGCCATGTAGAATAAAACGTCCTTTTCGTTTTTCAGGAGCAGTGTTGTTCTATTAGTACAACCTGCAAATATTATACACGTCTTATTGCCTGAGATGTCCATCACTTTTTTCACTTGCACAACATTGCATGTACGGTCTCCCGTATAAGACAAAAGTTCCCTGATGTTTCAAAAATATAGGCAAGATTGACTCTAAAGTACAGATGCAGGTGTAAAACTCAGTTTGTTTGGCTACATTTGCTTAACAATCGCAGGCTGTATTTCCACAGAAAATTTCAATGAATTTAGGTGATTTTGCAATCCCCTAAGGTGTTACTCATCAACTTCTATAAGAAATGGGGCACATGCACGGTTGAAGAACAGCACATTCCCTGGCCAACAACCATGATTGAGCTTGCAGGCGTCCGAAGCAGTACAACAAGAAAAGGCAGCCCTATCCAACATCCTACCCCTCCACCATTCCTGCTGTGTCCAGGGGTTTTACTGGTATACAGGTGCTGGTCATAAAATTAGAATATCATCAAAAAGTTGATTTATTTCAGTAATTCCATTCAAAAAGTGAAACTTGTATAATGTATACATTCATTCCACACAGACTGATATATTTCAAGTGTTTATTTCTTTTAATTTTGATGATTATAACTGACAACTAATGAAAACCCCAAATTCAGTATCTCAGAA
>JACXGI010016894.1:0-15233 GCA_016801175.1 Esox masquinongy
TTAAAGTCCATGTGAAGAAAAATCTGTAGAATTACTTTCAAATGAGACATAGTCTTTGTTAGTGTTCATTAAAGAGGTCGCAAATATAAATGTAACATTTCATAACATCCAATTTAATTTGAGAGAGCCTTAAAACAATGTTCCTCTTAAATATTTTAGAAACTAAAAAATACTTTCTAAAACCAATCACCTATATGAAATGAAAACAGATTGTATTCTGTACTAAATAAGAGTATAATACTTAAAACCAAATAATAATAAAGGGTTTGGGCCTATGCAGATGTGTGGTTGAATATGCCTCTATATCACTTAAGAATCCACTGATGCTGTTGCTCAGTTTTCCACAAATATATCCACCAAACATGTAAAGGGATGTGATTTGGGTTTGATTCATTTGTAAAGTTTTTTCAGGTAATGGGGTCTGTTTTTGTTATATAAAAACGTATTATCCAAAATGTTGCACTTAATCATGTAGGGCTCCCTAGTAAGAAACAGATCACAGATCCCCGAGGGCTAGGTGGAAAGTTGTAGAAGAGCCTTGGTAAATGATAAACCTGTGCAAACACTGACCCTCCCCACATAAACACTTTTGTACACAATTGCTGCACCAATGGACCAGAACAAATTCCAAGTTTGTTGTGAAACTTACTTTCTGAAAACACCTCTTTCTGATACTGATGACTCCATCCCCACCCCTTAAGATGATCCAGCCCCTCCAGATATTCCAGTAATCAAACACCCCATAACCCAACATGTCATTTATATTCCAGTAATCAAACGCCCCATAACCCATCATCCATGTCATCTATATTGCAGTAATCAAATACTCCATAACCCACCCACCATGTCATTGATATTCCTGTAATCAAACACCCCATAACCCACCAACCATGTCATCTATATTCTAGTAATCAAACAAATACCCCTCCCTCCCACCAACATGACCACTGAGTTAAAGACAAAATAACATCAACATTAAAAATATGAACAAAAGAGAACCACATACCGTAGATAATATACACAAAAATTGAAATTTGTCTTGACCCAATAGATCTCCCAATAGGTCTCCAACACCAATGTCAAATTGTGTGTTTCAGGCTACTAGAACACGACCTAACGGATCAGGTGGATTGCCTGGAAGAGTGTCTGGAGTAGAGGACAAACCTGCCCCTCAACCAGCATAACACTTTGTTCAAGTCCATAATTGTACTGAAAAATGAAAACATGTTCTGGAAACCTAGTCCTGGACTTTAGCTTGCAATCTAACATTGTCAGCTTGTAGTACAAAGCCTCGGTCAGAAATAAAATTGATAAAAGATTAATATCTAGTATGAAAGATTTTCATCTGATGAACTATTATTGTCTAAATTTACTGAATTATGATGAATGGAGAAAAGACCAGAATCTTATTTGCATAGTGATGATGGTCTGACAGCACATGATTCAGTGATCTGTGAGTTTAACACTTCATGATTGAGAGCTGTCCTTCATGACAACTGAACCCACAACAACCATGACTATTATAACCATATTCATCTGGACACTTGGATTCTGCTTCAAGGGTAAGATTTATCTTTTCTGGGTTGCAGATCAGGTAAGACCACCAACATGCTGTTGATACCATAGATATTATCATAATTTCAACAACCCCCTTTTTAAATGCCTGCACAAGCATATCCAGACACTCAACAAACAATTCCTAGATACGTGTAAATTGGCATGAAAAGTTAGACTGTACTGACACAACACAACAATCCGGCATATACTGCCAGATCCAACACCTATGGAAGGCCAGACAGGTTCAGCGTAGACGGCACGCAGGCTCTAGAGAGAACCATGACAAGGCCCACTGCAGGACCACCATTTCCCTAAGTCTGGCTCTCAACTCCAACATCTCTTCCCAGGCCAGGTGAGCATAGTTGTCTTAATGCTCCGATGGTACAAAACACTGTCAATAAATGTGCAAGTATGTTCTTCAAGCATGTATGATGTGGCCAGATATGTGACTGTGCCTGTCGTATGTTGTTCCAGCATCACAGTTAGGATCTTTGGCTAACCAGCCCTCCTCACTGGCCACACTTCAGGACTCATAATGGGAAGGGTTGGAGGATGAACCATTTTTAAAGTGATTGTGTCACTGAAGTCATTTGGGTCAATGGGTCCGCCACACTATCATGCCCAGACATCCCCCAGAGTATGGGCCCCAGCAACGACCAGACAACAGTGTCCTGGCCAGACATCCCTCAGTGTATGGGCCCCAGCAACGACCAGACAACAGTGTCATGGCCAGACATCCCCCAGATTATGGGCCCCAGCAACGACGAGACAACAGTGTCATGGCCAGACATCCCCCAGTGTATGGGCCCCAGCAACGACCAGACAACAGTGTCATGGCCAGACATCCCTCAGGGTATGGGCCCCAGCAACGACCAGACACCAGTGCCATGGGCAGACATCCCCCAGATTATGGGCCCCAGCAACGACCAGACAACAGTGCCATGGGCAGACATCCCCCAGATTATGGGCCCCAGCAACGACCAGACAACAGTGCCAAGGCCAGCGACAATCAAAGTTCTATAATATCAACATTGCACATATTCGTACATCTAAACTAACATACAGTTAGGTCCGGAAATATTTGGACACTGACACAACTTTCATAATTTTGGCTCTGTATGCCACCACAATGGATTTGAAATGAAACAGCTGAGATGCAATTGAAGGGCAGACTTTCAGCTTTAATTCAAAGGGTTGAACAAAAATATTGTATGAAACGTTTAGGAATTGCAACCATTGTCATACACAGTCCCCTAATTTCAGGGGCTCAAATGTAATTGGACAAATTAACACAATCATGAATAAAATGTTAATTTTTAATACTTTGTCGAGAATCCTTTGCAGGCAATGACTGCTTGAAGTCTGGAACGCATGGACATTACCAAAGGCTGGGTTTCCTCTTTTGTGATGCTTTGCCAGGCCTTTACTGCAGCTGTCTTCAGTTGTTGTTCGTTCGTGGGACTTTCTGCCTTATGTTTAGTCTTCAGCGAGTGAAATGCATGCTCAATTGGGTTGAGATCAGGTGATTGACTCAGCCATTACAGAATATCACACTTCTTTGCCTTACAATTACTCCTGAGTTGCTTTCGCAGTATGTTTTGTGTCATTGTCCACGTGTAAAGTGAAACGCCGTCTAATCAACTAAGCTGAATTAATTTGAATCTGAGCAGACAATATATCCCGATACACTTTCAGAATTCATCCGGCTGCTTCTGTCTTCTGTTGCATCTTCACTAAACCCTAGTGACCCAGTGCCATTGGAAGCCATGCATGCCCATGCCATCACACTGCCTCCACCGTGGTTTGCAAATGATGTGGTATGCTTCGGATCATGAGCTGTTTTAAGCCTTCTCCATACATTTTTCTTCCCATCATTCTGGTACAGGTTGATCTTAGTTTCATTTGTCCAAAGAATGCTGTTCCAGAACTGTGCTGGCTTTTTAAGATGTTTTATGGCAAAAAGGCCTTTCTATACTTGAGGCTTATGAATGGTTTCCACCTTGTGGTGAACCCTCTGTATTTGCTCTCGTGAAGCCTTCTCTTTATGGTAGACTTGGATAATGATATGTGTTCTTGGCTGGATGTTGTGAAGGGGTGTTTCTTTACCATGGAAGGATCCTACGATCATCCACCACTGTTGTCTTCCATGGACATCCAGGCCTTTTTGTGTTGCAGAGCTCACCAGTGTGTTCTTTTATATCAGAATGTACCAATCAGTGTTGATTTGGCCACTCCTATTGTTCCTGCTATCTCTCTGATGGATTGTGTTTTTCTTTGTTTTATTTGCGTTGAGAGCTCCATCGACTGCATGTTGTGGGTTCACAGCAACAGGTTCTAAATGCGAGTGCCATACCTGGAATCAACTCTCGATCTTTTACCTGCTTATTTGATGAAGAATTAATAAAGGAAAAGCCTGCCTGTCCATTAAACAGCTTTTGAGTCAATTGTCCAATTACTTTTGGTCTCTTGAAAAAGAGGGGCTACATATTATAGAGCGGTAATTCCTAAACACTTCCTCCAATATGGATGTGAATACACTGAAATTAAATCTGGGACTGCACTTTAAGCCCATATTCATTATTTAACTGTAACTTGAATATATTTTGGCAAACAGCCAAAATAAAACTACTGCCAGTGTCCAATTATTTCTGGACCTAATTGTACATACAAACATACTGTACATGCACATCATTTTATAGACACATACGGACATGCCCACCCCTCAAACCCATAATCCAATTCATGCATGGTAATTATTAAGTTAAATTGTCACGAGTTTGCCCAAGACTAAAAGACTATTTGATTTTCACCCCATCCCCTCCCTTGTTAAGTCCATCTCCATAAATGACATAGGTCCAACTACCTTTCCCAATAAAATAATTTTTTTTCATTTTCATTTGCGGTGTGTTGTACATCTCTATTGTACTATAATGCTTTATGAAATACTTGATTCTTGTTAACTGTATGGAATCCTTAGATGTAGCTTTGAAGATGAATGTTTTACTTAAAAGCAGAATCATGTTTTCCATTGAATGAGTGTTGTCTCTCAAATCACCTAGAAATACTTTCTGTTTATTAATTTCTAAGTTGGTATTTACCCCGAAACATCAGCCTCTCGTGAACTTGGTTCCAGAAGTTAATGGCTCCTGGACAGTTCCAGAAGAGATGCTCCACTGTTTTGTTTTCCTCCTGACAGTCTACACATTGCAGATTGCTCAATCCCCCATATGCTGAGCATCTTCATTGTTGTCAGAATTCTAAATAACAACTTATATTAAAAAGACTGTAATGACACATCAAATGATGTCTTATATGGTGGGTTAGATTTATTAAATGCAATCCTGAAAAATACTTCAATCTACACAAAGGAAAAATGTTCAGGATAAGTGGTTTCTGTGTTTTATTTCCATAATTTGTGTGTATTTACTAATATTTCAGAATCCAGATGTCAGTACACTGTGACTCGGACTCTTGCAGTTGAAGCTGTTCTCCAAGGACTAATCTCACGAGGCCACACCTCCAATCTCGTCTGGCCTCCTTGGAGGTCCGGAAACGTATCTATTAAAAAATGTTGCAGCTGAAAAGATTTCTATCGGATGTTAGTTTCCAAATCAACCTCCACTCACAGGCTTGTTGAAGGTGGCTTAGTGTGGTATAACTATTTATTCTGGATAGACCACATTTCCTGAAAGTTTTTGTTCCTACCTAGGTTGCACCATATCGGAAATGTTTTGAAAGAACTGTGGTCCATTCATAAGATTGAGTCAATAAAGCCATTACAAATTCTCTGCTTAAATGCTGTTCAGAAAAAAAATAGATGTTTTGGCGTGCCTTCCTACAGGCTATGGTGTCACGTTATAGTGAGCAGCAACGCCACCGTTCCGTGCACCTGCAGTTCTCATCACTCACAAACGCATCCCAGACTTGTCTCTGTCACATGTCTCCAATCATGCACACCAGCTCCTCATCACATCGTTTGTAAGTGTTTAAATGTTTCCCCTCTGCTCCCCACATTTGTGGATCATTGTTACTTGTCGTCGTGTTTATTTGCTGTGCTGTGCTGTGCTGTGCTGTGCTGTGCTGTGCTGTGCTGTGCTGTGCTGTGCTGTGCTGTGCTGTGCTGTGCTGTGCTGTGCTGTGCTGTGCTGTTTGAATGTTTCGTTATAAGTCGCTTGTTGTGCATTTTGATTTCATTCAGTTTAGCATTATCGTTATCCGTTCGTTGTTTGGTTTTTTTGGTTTGTTTGTTCAATTAAAAACTGCCAAACGTGAAAATGCCTGCGCCTGGTTCCTCTCCCGCACACCACCTTTACCGTGACATATGGTAACAGTATAATTTATCAAAATTGTTCGACAGTCTGCGATTTATTGAAATTGACAACAGACAGGTCAATGGTAGGGGAGACCAGGGACAGTTGTAACATTGGATGGTTGTAACACCTTGAATTCCTACAATCAGAAACAAGCTAGAGAGATTACACTCACTCTGAATATGTTCAGTTTGTCTTCTTGCTTACAAAAAAGGAGTGACATTTGAAAGTCCCAGAGAAAGTTACCAACAAAAGTGTTTTTTTGGGTCAAAATTTAACTTTTGTATCAGATGTATTGTTTGGATACTGTCCTGAAATCAAATATCTAGGAATCCAAACAAATATTATTAGAATCACTGTTTTGTAAGCTAAAACTAGAGATTATTAACATGTGTCAAGCTAGCAGTCTGGCTAGTAAACATGAGGTGAAAACATGGCTGGTGGTACTGGGATGGTTGTAATGCCTTGTTACAACCATACCTGAACTTTCATTTATATTTTAAAAACACAAAGGCCTACATGAACTAGATCAAATGCTAAGGTAATGATAATCAGTTACATGCTAATACAGCTCTGGAAAAAATAGACTGCACCAAAAATAGACTGCACCACTGCACCAAAAAAGTTGAAAAAGAAATGTTTTGAATGAGGAACAGAAGCGTTTAATTTGCAGTGGTCTCTAAATTTGAACCCCACTGGTCCTCACTCAAAACATTCCTTTTGAAAAAGTGGACTCACTTTTTGCAGTGGTCTCTTTATTTTTGGTGGTGCAGTGGTCTCTATTTTTTCCAGAGCTGTAGTCACTGGAATCCCATATTTGCTTATAGCATGCTAAATAAACTGCTCAAATTAAGGGAAGACCAAAATCACACATCAGGTCTCGATGAACGAAATATATTAACAATCAAAATCTTTACAGTACATTGTATAATTTGTTGAGAACAAAATGATGTAACAATGGTCAATGGAAACGAAAGTCGCCAACTGATTGAGGGCTGGATTCAAACTCACACAGAAAAAACATTTGAAATCACAGACTGTTCCAAGCATACGACGTATCGTACACCTTACAGTTAACACTCCTTATGATAACATCTCTCCCACCTTCCTTGTCTCTCTCCTCAGGTCGGTGGTTCCTGGTCCACTGGGGGGATCCAGCTCTGCAGGGGCGCCTCCACACCCGATGGAAGTAGCTGGGGTACCGAGTGGCATCGATACTGGACTCCCGGCTACGGCGGGGTCGGGTCCAGAACCTGGTGGACTGGGTGGGGTACAGCCCTGAGTAACGCAGCTGGGTCCAGGCAGCGGACATCTGTGACCTGTCCTTGACAGCTGATTTCTACACTCGTCGTCCGGACCGGCCTGCTCCTCGACCTCGGGGTTGCCCAGGGCGCCGGCAGGTTGTGGTGTCCGGAGCTTCACCTAGGAGGAGGGGGTACTGTAACATCTGCTCCGTGTGGCACCGCAGCTCCTCTTCCTATCCAGGCTCCACCTCACCGGTGTACTAACCACCGGTCAGAGAGTGATGACAGCAGCACCCCGGGAACGCACCTGTTTCCACTGAGTCATTAGTTCAGTATATATTGGTTCTGTTAGTCACAGTGCAGCACATATTATTGTTTCTTGGTCGGAAGGTGAGGTGTTTTTGAATAGATTAAGTTTTAAACCGTTTTTGCTCGTATTTTGTGTTCTTTTTTTCACTGCCTCATTTTTACGCACATATTGCATTCACGCCATCACAGTGTGTCTGTGTGCGTGACTTCTGGGTATTGAAATATGTCATGAATTCAAATTTTTGTATGCTGTATTATGGACTTGTGTGTGTTAAATGTTGTTTGAATAGTAAAACCCTCCTGGGTCTCATTCCATGGATCCGCGGAAGCAGCAATTAGTGTACAGTTCTATAAATATCCAGAACGGTAATCGTTAGAATAATATGGTTTCTTTAGCTTATATCTAGGCATTCCAATGAAGCGATCCGTTCATAGTTTGTGTTCCTATGGCGATCACAGCCTGCGTGAGGAAAAAGTAGAGTGGAACCAATTGGCCACCACTGACTGAGTGCATAGTGTACATTTCCATAAATATACAGAAAAAGTTGAGTTGCACCAAAACTGACCACCATTACGTGCGTCTTGAAATGGAGAATCCAACTCTTCCTTTGTTTGTAGGGCTAAAGTCCTTGTTGCCCAATCAGAAACGGCTCTTCTAGTATGTCATAACCAGGACTTGACACTGGCACCCGCCCACCCGCCAAATGCGGGTAGAATTCGGCAGTGGCGTGTAACGCAGTCACTCTTACTAGCAACTTTGGCGTGTGGCATTCTATATATCTATACCTAGGGTTTTTCCTGCATTCAAGTGGACATGGACAACAGGGCATATTTAACACTATAATAGTTGTCTTTTTCAAGTGTGTAGTGTGTGCCTCTGTCAAAATAATGAAATATGGTTTGATATCAAAGGTGGCAAATCCAAATATTTTTGGGGAACCCATCTTTTTTACATTGTATTATAAAATTTATTCATTAGTTACAGCCAAAAACAATGTAATATAACAGTAAAGGCATGGTGGTATCAGGAAATGCCATAGAAACTAAACTTCATTATGGTTTCAAAAAAATATATCATAACATATCACAGTAATGCTCTCCGTAGAACATTGTTTTTGCCTTTCCAACACATTAATATTATAAACAGTGTCCCAGAAGTTGTTTTTTGTGTTTTTATTGTATCTGAGAGTGTAATGATTACACAGATATATAATACTTCATGATACCTGTTACAGAAGGAATGTAGGACCCAAAATGACCAAGTAGTAAAATCCATCTGAAAATCCCTCGGTACTTAAGAAGGCCAGGAGGGTTAATGTGACTTAATGACAAACTAATATGCGTTAGTGTAAATTCAAATAAAATTTTCAACGCAAACCCTTGTTTAACCAGGAAAATACAGGACTTTTCCTGCAGGACATGTTTGGCTGAGATAATGAAAGGGCTGGATATTCTGAGATTCTGAGTTCCGATTGTTCTGCCAAATTACTGGTTTCTGTCATCACACCCATAGTTGTTCAGTAGAATTGCAAGGGGTTTTTCAAAAGCGGACTGTTATGGACCTTCTTGAACTAATAAACATTTTAGAAATGTCTGTTTTTCTATTCCCTGGTATGTAACTCTGGTCTTTGTTTGTAACAGATTTTGTTGTGGTTCCACACAGAGGCAGAGAGGAGGTGTCGTGCAATGATGTTTATTATGGGATAGCCTGTCTCGTAGTCGGCAGGCAAGCAGAGTTCAGACAATGGGTCAGATTATTGGGGTACAGAGGAATAGGCTGGTTCGAGGTCGGGGACAGGCAAAGGTCGTAATGCGTCATCCAAAAGGCAGAAGTACCGGAGGGCAGGCAGGCTCGGAGTCAGGGACAGAAGGGGATCGGTACTGAGAAGGCAGAGCAGAAAACAGGTAACAGGTAACACGGGAAAACAAACGCTGGAAACAAACGCTGGAAACACTCGGGAACATAGAAGACACCTGGTGGGGGGTGGAGACAATAATGAGACAGGTGAAACAAATCAGGGTGTGACAATGGTGGAAAAATCTGTCTGCCTGTCTTTGAAAAAACATAATTAATCCCTGGGTCCCTTGAGTATACAATTGCATTAGAATTATCAAAGATAGCAGTTCTCCAGGAATTTGAGATTTTGCCAGAGCTAAGATGCATACAGAAGCTGAGCGAAAAGCATGAAAGAACGTTTACAACAACTTACTTTGGTTTATAACTATAGTTGTGGTGTTGCATAGCTAACCTAAGGAAAGACCAAATGACTGGCCCTGAAAAATAGCCCCCCAATCCTTTAGGGACACATTCCCATCTTTTCTTCCTGGCACCATAGGGTAGGGTAATTATGGCATGACCTTTTCATCCTGTATTTCAGACCCTAGATTAACCTCTATAACACATTAACATTCCGAAGATATCATACAAGAAGACACAAAGCGTGAATGCTAAAACAGAAATTGAGTACATATAAGTTAATTGCTATACTATTTAATGAAGGAGCAAACATAGAATTCAAATGTGTCAGTTGTTTCACTATTAATATTAGTGGTCTCCATGGATATATCCAAAGTGTGACCCATTATCCATCTGGGATGGATTTAGCAATTTAGTTGTCCGTCAGATCCTGACTTGGATCAAACATGGTGGCCACGGATCTCGGATCAGTGTGATAAAATATAAAATACTGACTGTACCTGAAATAATATTATAAGAAGAAACTATCCTGATAACAATAATAATAATATATGTGTCATTCACATTTGCTTTGATTTGCAGTAATCAGACAAGTTATTTGAACTCATCTGGTTTGAGCTCAACATAGCCTAATGAACTTGCAATTTTGTTTCAACTGGCTATTTTCCACGGTCCCAAGAAGATTATTTTAATGGAGAAATGTGATCAGATACATTAATGTCATAAGACTAGATGGTTAGGACTGGAATTGGAAAGATATCATTCACAATTGCAGTGGATAGTATTTACCATGGCTCAATGTAAATAAACATAGCATTGGATAGTATTTACCAGGGCTTAATGTTAATAAACATAGCAGTGGATAGTATTTACCAGGGCTTAATGTTATTTAACATAGCAGTGGATAGTATTTACCATGGCTTAATGTTAATAAACATAGCAGTGGATAGTATTTACCAGGGCTTAATGTTATTTAACATAGCAGTGGATAGTATTTACCAGGGCTTAATGTTAATGAACAAAGGGTTCCTATGTAGAAGGTGAAGAATATCCCCTGACTCTGTTAGACACTGTATGTAAGGGTCCCTTTGCGTTTGGCTCAGGATCTCTTGCCATCTCCTGTTCTGTCACCTCTATGAAGTAGAGTCTGGGATCACATCCTGTATATGGAATTTGTGACCAACTCAGGTTTGACTACAAACTCCTCTCAGAGGTTTATAAAAGCAAGTCTACCTCACTCTCTCTTCCTGTGAATGTTGTCGGTGAAAGTACCCCTTCTCTTACTCCGGGTCAGTCTTTTTCTCTCTCTACCTTCTATTTGGTTCATGGTCATCAGGCCATGCATCCTGTGTCATGCTTAGATGAATGCTTTGTTTATGTCAAGTACTGTATTGGAATGTGAGCTGTATTGCCTTGTTTAATGTTATCAACAAATGTTGAAAATAGATTACTTTACAGATATCCATGTCCTATGACATAATTTCCATGTAAGACTAATGTGATGGATCTGCTTGGTGTATATTTACTGAATAATGGTGAATGGATAGAAGACCAGAGTCTTATTTGCATAGTGATGATGCTCTGTATAGACAGCACATGATTCAGTGATCTGGGAGTGTTTATAACCCTGTGAGTTTAACACTTCATGACTGAGAGCTGTCCTTCATGACAACTGAACCCACAACAACCATGACCTTTATAACCATCTTCATCTGGACACTTGCCCTCTTTTTCAAAGGTAAGATTTATTAATAATCCCATAAAAATAAATTAATCTACAGAAAGGAAGGATGTATGGCAATGCTATTATGTATATTACGTACAATGTGTTACTGTGTTTAATTCCATTAATATGGGTGTCCTTATTTTATTTTACAGAATCCAGAGGACAGTACATAGTGACTCAGTCACCTGCAGTTCAATCTGTTATAACAGGAAATTCAGTTACTATGAACTGTAAAGTCAGCAGTAATGTGCACGACAACGATTGTCTAGCCTGGTACCAACAGAAACCTGGAGGAGCTCCTAAACTCCTAATTTACTTGGCTAACACACTTCAGTCAGGGACTCCATCTAGATTTAGTTGGATTCACTCTGACCTCATCTAGACTCCATCTAGACTCCATCTAGATGACTCCATCTAGATCTTCAGCTTGGATTCACTCTGACCATCAGTGAATCCAAGCTGAAGATGCAGGAGATTACTACTGTCAGAGTTTTCACTATCCCAACAGTGTCAGGGTGTTCACACAGTGATACAGAGCCGTACAAATATCAAGAAAATATATCATAACATATCACAGTTAGAGAAGAGAGTCAGATATGATATGCCGCTGGCCTTCTGGTTTATGGTGAGAGACGTGGATGGGGTATTAAGGAAAGTTAATAAATGTGTAATAACACACTGTTATTTAGGATTCTCATGGAAGTAGCAAGTAAACACGATTTATTTATGCATACTCCCCACTGCTATGGAAAACCAGAAAAGGAACCAGGCAAGCCTAGTTCAGCCGGCCCGCAATTAAAAGTGATAAACGCTGTTGCCCTCACTGGATTCAAACCCAGGTCTCCCACATGAGGGGCTGCGTCTTTAACCACCACAGCATAGCGTGCCACATTCACCCAGGTGCTAGACACCATTGTGCATTGTGTTAAATTGACTAATGGTTCTTTTTAAGTATACCTCCACCAAAAGTAGCATCTATCAACTGTATGGCTTTTGCCACTGCCTGTTTTAACAGCTTATTAGCCAGTAATAGGCTTACTAGTATCTATTAACTTACTAATTGGAATAGTCATAAGAATTGAACAATTGCTAGCGAGACAGAAGACAACCTTTTCTCTGCCAAAGCTTTTTCAATTCATGGCACAAAAACATTTGTTTTTCTTTCATTTGTGAATTACATAGTTATTGTATCAATCAATATAGGTGATGATGACTGACTTTCTCGTCAAGTGAAAAGACGAGAGAATAGTGGAAACCCCTAGTGTTTTACTGCCAAAGGGGTTTGGTTAAAGCTCATATTACCCCCAAAGGCACGCACAGATGCGTACTTCGAAAATCCACCAGAAATAGTCGCAATACTGTATAACCGTAAACAGTTTTACTTTAGGCTTACTATAACGTAGCTACTGAATGCTGTAGCCAGCTATGTTTTTGTCTATCCTGACTTAAAAAGCATGCACAGGTGCGTACCTTTGAAAATCAGAAACAGTCGCAATATAACGTAAACAATTTTATTTTAGGCTTACTATAACATAGATACTGAAGGATATATTCAGGGAAGTTTTTGTCTTTCCGGAACAAATTTGTTTTGACTGTGAGGAGATTTGAACACGGGACCTATAGTTTGCAGGTCTGCTTTTCTAACCGCTACGCTATTTAACAAGGGTCGGTCAGTCGGTCGGTTGGTCAGTCAGTCTTGGCCGGCTCGCTTATGCGGTCCGGCAAAAGGTACCAGTGAAATGTTCTGGAATGTTCCAACAAGTCAAGAGCAAGCAAAGTTACCCGCAAAAACAACAAATAATTGCAGCTCCCTCGCTTAAGTCAAGCACTGACTATGGATGGTTCAGAGGCTCAAAAGAGAACTGTATTAACAACAACCAGAAAACATAATTTTAAATGACTGGCTTGCATTAACATTGACAGCCATACTTTTAACATTGTGGTTTAACTTAAGGTCTTATTCAGCACGTCCTACATACATTTTGATTGCATAGATTTAGTACCTAAAGTTCTTTACCATTATGAATATTTTTTTTATGGGAGAAGAGGGAGTTTGAAGCAGGTTGATAAGATGGTCATAATTGGCCAGATTGGAAATTTAACCATCACATGATGGTTAACACCAGTAGTCTCAGGATGAGTGCAGTAGGATCTAAAGTGACCAAAGAAAGTCAGGAAATCTACTTAACCTCCCATTCAAAAGAGTGTAATGTCCATTCAGTGCCGTTGGGAGTTGATTTTTAGACCAGACAGAAAAGCGCCCTCTACTGGCTCTCTAATTCTACTTTCAGCAGCATCACATCTCCGATCCAGGGACCCACCAGGACTGATGCTGCACATAGACAAACCAGCAGAAAAAACCCTGGGGGGGAATAACATCCCACACTTTTATCTTCCACTTTCTGCTGATGGTGCTGCTTTCCTGGGGGTCCTTTTATCTTCCTCTGACAAGTCCTCATTGGGGGCAGTTGTGAATCATCAAGGGGTGGCAGCCGAGCTGCATTCAGAGACAGCAACTGGGCTGTGTTCAAGGGCCCTGTTTTACAGCCACGGACCAGGTGGTTCTACCTGGGGTGTTGGCCTGACGCTGATACAGGAGAGGGTGTGTTCACGCCACACTATTCATCAAAGCACAAATGTGAGAATGTATCTAATAGTAGAACCAGCAAAAAAGATGAAATATAACTGCAAGAGAATCTGCAAGTCCAGACTGAAGATGCAGGAGATTACTACTGTCAGAGTGTACATTGCCCTAGTAGCTGTGTGTTCACACAGTGATACAGAGCTGTACAAAAACCTCCCTCAGTCAGACTACACAGTGACTGAACTGTTACAGATGGGACCTACTGCAGGTGTTGAGGGGGAAGAGACAGTGACATGGAACACTGGTCAGTAGATAAGATTATAAAGGATCATTCATATCACATGTCCTCCATCACTATTATCACACATGATGGTTGTGACTTGTTACATGGTGTAGAAGTGCACCCACGAAGCTCTTTGAAGTTTTCAAACACACTACAGTTGGTGAATAATGCTACTTGCAACACCATAGTTGGGGGGTTTCATTCCCACAAGTAGACACACTTACTGCTGATAGTTGCGATAAGTGTCGCAATTTGTGTCTAAGATCTGTGTCTGCTACATAACTTAAAATACAAAGGTGATGATACATCCTCTGACACTATCTGTCTCCAAAACAATGACCTTCAACACCATCTTCATCTAGATATTTGACCTAATTATCAGAATTTTCAAAATAATAATAATCATGTTGTTACATTACACATGATCGGAAACAGTTATTTGTTATTCTAGAAAAGTTATTTGTTGTTCTAGAAATTATTGGTCTTGAGTCTGAAGTACAATCAATGTATTTTATTCTTTACATGCATGGGAAAAAGTCAAGATAACAAGCCATGCATGATAGCTGAAACTCGAGTTGTTCAAAGTATCTAGATACAACAAGTTGTTTTTTTACGGGCCCATAAATTGGGCTACTCCCCTTTAAAAGTTAAAAAGTAACAGTAATTATAATATAAAAATAAGAAGATAACACAAACTATCAATAGTAACACTATACAAAAACATGCATCAATAATAATAACTATACAACTGTACAACCGTAGTGCAATGTAAAACTGACAGGTGTGCATGATATAATTGGCAGATGAACATGATATAAAGTGAGAGGTGTGCATGGGACTATGGATGGAAGGGAAGAGGGGTTCCTGAATTGAGCAGCCTTACGGCCTGAGGAAAGAAACTGTCCCGTAGCCTGTTAGTTTTGGACGGAATACTCCTGTACCTTCTGCCTGACGGCAGCTTGGTAAACAGTCCATGGCATGGGTGGCTGGGATCTGTAATGATTCGTTTGCTCCTCCTCCTAC
>JACXGI010016895.1:0-15240 GCA_016801175.1 Esox masquinongy
TAATTTTCTGAGATACTGAATTTGGGGTTTTCATTAGTTGTCAGTTATAATCATCAAAATTAAAAGGAATAAACACTTGAAATATATCAGTCTGTGTAGAATGAATGTATACATTATACAGGTTTCACTTTTTGAATGGAATTACTGAAATAAATCAACTTTTTGATGATATTCTAATTATATGACCAGCACCTGTATATATTTGATGAACGTGCCTTTTAAGCTACGTCTTAAACCCATAGAAACGCATTGGGCATATTTGGAACCGATTTTGGGACGAGTTAACTCAGTTTGGCTCTTCCTTTCTGGTTTGTTGAGGGGTAACATATTAAAGAACAAGTTCCATGTCTTGGAAAATATTTATACAATTGTATTTCTTGTTCAGTCAATCAATCACATTTCTTTTTAAACCCCTTTTAACATCAGCAATTTTCACAAAGTGCTTTTACAAAACACCCAGTATTAGATTAGGTTAATGTGTAAGAATTTCTTGGGGTGCCAGTAATCATGACCCACAACTTTTCTTAAATTAAGATTACATGTTTTCTTTGAACAATGCTACCTCAATTAAAGGTTACATTTTACTCAGATTTTTATTGACAACCATCATATATTTTTATTTGGGCTGTCAAAGCTAATGTGCGCTATTCATTTAAAATACTTAACACTGTTTATTTTTTGTCACAGTTAAGTCATTTTTCTTTTTTGAGCTTCAGGACCATCTATGTCAGTGCTTGACTTAGTTTTTTAACAACAGAATACCGGTGATTTTATTTTGCGCTTGCCTTGTGTGAATTGTGTTTACTTGCCACATGTCTGTAATTACTGCCAAACAGCATGCTCAAGTGCACAATGATAAGAGAAGGTAGAACTATGGGATCAATCAAAAATTAAAAATTGTAATTACTTTTGATTAACTACAGAGCATTATGCAATTAATTGTGAATAATTATTTTAATCATTAGACAGTACTTAGTTTTACATTTCCATTTTGGCCAATATTTACCAAAGAATGCCAGTAATTGTGTACAAAATTATAAATACTTTATATTAAGGATATTTTTTATGCTCTTGCATGTTAGACTATTTTTAGTTGAAAGTAATGTGATGGTCCAGTAAATAAATCACCTAAATAAAGATAGCGATGAGAGTGTAAGTACAATGCAGTGATACAATACAATTTCCACAGAATAATTCATTTCTTGTTTATTCTTTGTTGTTTTCAAGTTTTTCAGTATAAAAATAAACTTCTATAAAAAACAAATACTACTACATAATAGCAGCTTATCAGCCAGTGTATGCACATTATTAAAACAATATTCCATAAAAAATATACAATTTGCAACATCTTAGTCATATCTAAATAATAAGTACAATGTGAATTCTCTATTTAAACACACACACACTCATACACACTGACATATTTTACAGTTCGGTCTCCTTAATCTGAGAACTTTGGGTTGCTCCATTTGTCTGTGGGATAACTTGAATTACAGGAGCCTCTTCTGTTTTGTTTGTCAGTGATGGCGTCTTTGTCTCTGTTGCCATGGGTTCCTCAACAACATATTTTGTGAATCCAATGTTAAAGAGGCCTGAAAAAAGAAGGAATTGTTTACATGCAATTTCCGGTAGCATGCATTAGAGCCAGTTAATGATTGCACACTTTGTCACTGTGTTGTTGAAAACAAAAGTTTTTTCATATGGCATCCCAGTAATCCTACATCATAGGATATAACATACCATTGACTCTTCTCCCTCTGGATTCCTTCTCTTCATTGCTTGATTTTGATTTGCTGCTCTCCACAGATTGATCTGAGTCTTCATTTTCTAAAATGATCACAACAATGGTAATTTCTGAACATTTAGAGATTTAGTGGCAGACATACAGGTAAAGTACATACTTTATAAGCCATAAACCAGCGGTGCACAACCCAAGTCAGGCGCTAGGTACTGCTTTTGATCTACACCTAAAAACAAAAAGATGCTATGGATAAAGGAAATCTAGCTCTGGTATTATACACCATCAAATGTTTCAGTGTGGCCATGTAAGATGCCTTCAGATATTTTTCAATTAACTTGCATTTGGCAATACTATCTTTGTTCTTGGTTTGGCCTAAGTGTCTTTTAAATGTTTGTGTCAAGAGGCAGGTTCGATGAATGTAGAAAATACACTTCGCTCTTTGAATTTATCCAATGCCGCTATCTAGTAAATTTTAAACTATCTCTCATTGACTGAGTGCTATCATGAGATATGGCTAGACACCCACCTGTCTCAGTCAGTGAAAATAGTTTTGAAAATGACAAGATGGTGGCATTGGATTACTTCATGGAGAAAAACATTTATTTTTATTAATTACAGAGAATTTTCTAAAATAAAAGGAAAGCCTTGCAACTGAAAACAGATATTTGGAAGATACTTATTTTGCCAAATCCATAACGGAGGTAGCATTGACAAATGTAGGTAAGTTGAAACAACTTTGGTAGTGTCTTACGGACAAAGGTGGCCGAAATTTTTTTCTCAAGCATGCTTACATGTTTGATATTTGACTTGATAATGCAGAAGAATTGGCCAAGCTACTTAAACCTGGGCGGAGTTGCTTAAACATCAGCTTGTGATGCAGCAGTACCTCCCAGACACACGTCAGGGCACCTTTGTCATGCGGGCTCTTACATAAGGTTTCCCTGTATCATGCAATGGAATAGCACATTATCCTGTTTCATCCTGTGCCTAAAAGAAATCCAAATTGATTTAAATTACAGAGACTTGAGCTGTGCACACCTGCCATAATCCAAAGATTTTAGGCCAAGATGATAATACTTGCAAGGTCATAAGAAGATACTAAGCAGTTAGAGCTGATTGGTGTGCTGGTCCCTAGTTACCTTTCTTCCAGAGTATGTGAGCTCTTCTTAGCTTGAACCCGAAGAATGCTACTACTATTAGAAGACCAAAGATGAGGCACGTCACAAGGAAGATAAACAACTGAGTACTTCGATTATTTTCTCTCTGCCTCTCTGTCTCATCCAACAAAGTTCCTGTGAATGAGAACAACAGTGAAACTACAGGTATTTCTATTGTCTGGCATAGACAACACAATTAATAAGACACTGTTGACCAGATCTATAGATAAGCAGGTTAATTCTGATATTTTTCCCTGTAATTGGTCTTCTGGCCTGTATAAATGTAGTCTTGGATGAATATAATACCATGCAACTTTATTGTCCATACACTGAGGCTCAAAAGTATTTGGACAGTGAACAATTCTTTCTTGTTTTGGCTTTTTTACTCCAGCACTCTGGATTTGACAATGGCTATGAAGTTAAATGACAGACTGTCAACTTTAAATTGAAGATATTCTCATCCATATTCTGGGATCAGTTTAGAAATTCCAGAACCTTTGTACATCTGGGGGACTATGTTCAGATACACCTGAATACACCTGAATACAATTTAATCATGATGAGAGTCATAAGGAGCATAACCACCAACCACCAATCTGTTTAGAAACATACCCTCTTGCCAATCTGGTCATAGGGGTAAAAATCTGTTGTGACACTAGGCTGTCAATTTCTCTGGTCTTACCTGTGGCATTACTGGAGTTGCTTCCTGTGACATTATATGGTGTGTTCTTGGTTGTTTGGGACACTGACGACAAATCTACTGGTGATAACAGGGAAGGAATTAATGCATTATATAGTAATTTTAGACCGTCATCTTATTCAGTAGTAAATTTAATCTATTTGAGGATACAACAATATGCATTTTTAAAACTAATATGTTCTTTTTGTTATAACAGATTTGATTTTACAACTATTGTTTTTACAGCTGTACATGTAAATGGCTTATATAGGTATTTACTTTATTTTCAGGAAACAACTTACTGGTGTGAGAAGAGGCTGATAGCCTAGTGATTAAAGCATTGGGCCAATAACCTAAAGGATGCTTTTTCAAATGCCAGCACCAACAAGCTCACACAATTGTTTTTGTACCCTTGAGCAAGGGACATAACTGTGGTTGCTCTAAGGTGGATATCTTGCTTTATCTAATATCTCTGGTCTTACCTCTAGCATTGGTGGAGTTGCTTCCTGTGTCATTATAAGGTGTGTTCTTTGTTTGAGACAATGAAGACAAATCTACAGGATGTAACGGGGCAGGTGTTAATACATTTTACAGTTATTTTAGACAACACAGTCACCTTATTTACCAGTGAATTAAAAAAAAAATCTCTCTGGCATCTATGAAAATGTAAATGATTTCTACCCGGGACAAGGCAACATGCATGAAATTAGCCAAAACATTTCGATCATCCTGTGGCAAAATCAATAGATTTGCATGCAATTTGGTATTTAAAAAACATTCTATATGCCCCATGGTGGAATTGTTTTCAGAAAACATTCAGAAAATTGCAGAAATCTTTCACGAACTTACAAAAATAACAGATAACCTAGTAATTATAGTTTTGGGCTGTAATACCAGAGCTGATAAGGTAACACATGTCAGAGTACCATGAAAGTGAATTTTCTTCCATACATGCAGTATAGGTTTTGTCATGACAAAACGTTTTATAGATGTTTTTTTACATATATACTTTTTATATGAATTACTTACTTTGTGTGCTGAGTTGTGAGTAAGGGGTGGATGCTGGTGATCCCCTTGTACTGGACCAATTTATTGCTGTAGCTGTTGGTGTTGCTTTTGACGCTTGTGGACTAGGCCAACGGGAGACTGTTGTTGTGAGTACCTCATTTTGATGTTGTATACTGGTCCGATGAGAGGCTTTTGTAGTGAAGTGCGATTCTTCAGTGGCTGTAATATAAAATGTAATTTTATTATATTTTAATCCAACAAAATGTTGTCTTTTGATTATTAAGTGCTTGTATATTTAAATAAGGATTAAGAGGGTCTGTTTTATGAGCAATGTACCAACGCTATAAGCTGTTCTTAGGCATAATGGATCGCAGAGTGCTGTATACAGCACTTACAAACCCCCATGATGCCTTACTGCTATTATAAACCAGTTACCAAAGCAACTACAACAGTAAGTTATGATATGTCATACCTGTGATATACGGTATTGTATATCACAGTTCTCAGCCAATCAGAATTTAAACCATCCAGTTTATAAACAGTAATAATACAGTTAAAATAATACAATAAATTGAATAATATAATGTATCCAAATATACATGTAAACCTAAATTACTCAGTCTGGCATGACACTACAGTTCTCATCCATTATTTTAAACAAGGAGGATAAATACCCCACAGCGTCACTGTGCACTGAACCACAAACATACCCACTTTCCTTTCAGTGTTCCTCAAACAGACCACTGCAAGCAGAACTACTCTTCAAATAAGGGCTGATTTGTTTTTTTAATACTTTGTTAGATATTTCCACTACTCTCACTAGTGTCATCTTTCTGTTGAGATCTTTATGTCACATTATTATGTCATGATATGGAGAGTAGTCTAAGCACACAGGAAACATACAATCATGACACACTTCTCACGCTTCATCTTCAGGTGGCAGCATCAGCCAAGTCAGGGGCTCTGCCAGGAAGCCTACACTGAAGCCTTAAAACCATACTGATCTGTCATAGCAGAGCTGTCCCTGGACTCGGGAATGTCTGCTCTCTCCTGGGCACATGACAAAATAACACTATCCTCCTACACCAGAGATTGGTAACAGGTGGAGTTCTTATTTTTTGGCCCTCCAACGAGGACAAGTTTCCAGAAAGACCTCACCATCCAGATACTGTCCAGGAATTTATCCCAAAAAATTATTAAATATTTGCATGTATAACATCAGAGACATTATGTGACCTTGTCTAAATATAATTAAGATATACCATTATTGTTAATGGTCAACTGCTGAATAGGTTAGGATGTCTGAAACACACACACTCACCACACCAAACAATGCATTTGTCCAGCACCCATCATCTAACAGCCAAGCAGTACACTGACCCAAATAAAACATTCCACTTTATTCCTAAGATTAAGATTGACCTGCCATAGAAAACAAATCAGTTATCATAGAAAAGTCTTGAATCTGAGTTTCTGACAGCAGCCCCTTGTCAACCATCACTATTTCCAAATACGATTTCTTACATTCAGCTTTCAATTAGCTTAGATACCATGTTGACAACTCAAACTTTCAAAGCGTGAACAATAAACATGGTACTTACGTTTGGGTCCGATTTTCACAAAATTCATCAGAGATGAATTGTATAAGGCTGGATGATGAACAATGCATTTTATTGTGACCTTCCTCTTGTAGGACCGAAGAAGCAAGGTATTCATGGAAGAATATGTGTTTTTCTCCTTCAAATACTGGGGTTGAAGCTGAGCTTTATAACAAGAAAGGGGTTTTATTAACTTTTGACCAAACATTTTGAAATGTCATATGTAACAGGGCCTCATCAACAAAATCCACCATCCTTACAAAACAGTGACCTTCACTGCCATTTACAGGAAAAATACAGAACTTTCACTTCCCTTTATTTTAAATGATGTACAGTGGGATGTGTGGGTAATTTGGTTTCATGGGGAAAATCTAAACAGGTTTTGAGGCCTTTCCCTTGATTTTATTTCAGAACATCCTTATTCTCCTACTAAGTATTTTCTTATTCTTTACTTGTTTGCTTTTTCACATTCTGTATGTTTTTTTGTTATTATAAGACAAGCATTTTGAATACTGTAGTGATTTGCATGAAAGTCCAACACTTAAACTGACAACTTAAACTTAATCTTAAAGTCTTTCTCTAAACATTTACCTCCTGCATAATACCTTTTTATTTTGCTTTTGTTTTGGGTGGGATTACATATATATATTAATACTAGGCCTACAACCATTAGAATTTACAAGTGAAATGTCAGTAGGCTAGCTAGATGATTTCCTAGTATAATTGTTTGTGATTTTGGCTTCACTAAACATAAAATACATCTAGAATAAAAGTTTACTTACGATACATTTCTAACCCACTCCCAAACAACCATGAGATTTTGGGAGGATGGCTGTTTGCCATTGCAGAACATTTGACAGCAGTTTTTCCATTGTGTCCTGTTATCTCCAATTTTGGCTTACCTTAAACATGAAATAAAGTGATGTTGTGATTTATAGATTCAGCTTAATTACCTGAAGTGGGAATGAGGCAATCACTGTATTTACTGTGTTCCAACATCAATTTTCTACTCAGTAGAACAGTCTATGAGAAGGCTATGTGTTTCTTAATCCCCATTAGAGCAATGCAGTGATGACACATTAAGTCATACTTACCCAAAACAGTCACTTCAATCGTTTTTATTACAGGCTCTTTGTGACTGTAATGTAAACATGTGTAGAGGCCTCCATCTTTAAAGGTGACATCGGACACACTGATTGAAAAATCGGACTGAGACAGGTTGATTATCTTGTAGCGCTTGTCCCTCAGGGCTGTTAGTGTAGATGTGGGAAAGGCATGTCAGGAGATGACTTAACTGTTACTTACATACAATGTGAGATATTTCAAATGGAGATATTGCCTTGTAGATGCATGTATTACAGTCTACAGGTGGTATTATAATCCTCACCCTTCTGGTCATTGAAAAACATCACATGCCCGTCAGGATTCTTCCATTCCACATGGCTTCTGGCAGCATTTCTTATGTGACACGCCATGGTTAGTGTCTTACCCTCCATCAGGGTGACATGTGACAATGCAACAGATCCTGCAATGGGAAATATCAAAGACATACTTTTATTAAAATAACAGACGATTTCAATATGATTTCAAGGTCACGATTTCAAGGTCACCCAACTTTTCAACAGCACATTTCTGTTATACACATTCACTAAGACATTAAATATATAATAATGGATGGACTATACTGAAAAGCAATCATATAAAACAGATTTAGCAGATGTACACAAATGAAACTGTGGACAGTGTAAATAACCTGGGCCCAGTTTCTAACCGCCACTGCACTGCACATACACCTACAGATCAGGCAGTCAAACTTTCACACATCCTTCTGTGCTGCAACTCAGACAGGAAATCAAATATAGTGTGGCCAGTCACTGTTCACATGAGGGGTGGGAAATAGAAAACAAAGGTCTTGTGGTTTTCTTCACACTGTGTGTCATGTGTTTCTTTTTCGTATGCTGCTGCTTTGATAACTATTGGTAAGGCCTACTGAATGGAAACATGAACTGTGGGGGCAAATTGACACCAGTGGTGTTGGTGGGCTTAAAGCAATTTGAAAAGTAACAGTTTATTAAATGTTGTGGTCTAGCAGATTCTCACATTCTTATAAGGTCATGCTGCAAATAGCACAGACTGAAACCAAGTCCATTCCATGGGGGTGGTCTATGGGGGTATATGGAATTACCATAGCGTAGAATTAACAAGTGAATTTTAGAACCGTCTGTAACGATTTAATTGAGGGTGCATTATAATAAGAAAACAAGTAGAGGATGTATTGCTGTGAAGTCTTTCTTTTTTACTATAACTAATATTTTTTATGACTAACCTATGGTCATTTAGAAAACCACAACGTATAACAAGTGACAATTAAACAGGTAGACAGTTTCTATTTGATATAATCCTCAGAGAATTTGAACAAACTGCCAGAGAAACCACAAGGTGGTTATCAGTAGTAGAGTATACACAGTATATAACACTGAAAAGTCTAGCTTTAAAGATGTCACTGTATTTAACAGTGGGTTGTTGTGCTTCTTAGTATTCTCTGTATTGTCCCATATACATTATTGGCTAGGCTGTAAATCTACAAACACCATCTTTCCGATTTGAGTTAATTTTAGTAACAACAGCAACGTTAATAACGTTAATTTTAGTAATAACAGCAACGTTATGTCAAAATATGTTAGAATCATGGGTCCAATTACTCATCCAGTCATTCATCTTCACTTCAAGGCGCCTCCACAATTTTTATGAAAACAATGTAATGCATTATAGCACAAGTGTCAATCAAGACCAGATAAAGGAAGAATGAGGAATGGTATGTATCAAAATATAACATCTGAAAAAAATAAATAAGGCAAACATCGATGTGTGATATCTTACAACAGAGACATGCTATTAAACACTATTTCAAAGTTGTGATCAATACAATCCACAATGTAACTTGTATTGTATATACAATCCGCAATGTAACTCTGTATTGTATACATGTAGCCTATCTGGGTATTTCTTAACTTTTTGGTTTAAGACAGTTTATGAGAAGTAGCCTACTCACCCCGTACAAACAAGACTAGGAAACAAAGCTGCAGCTTCAGTGCCATGTTGACTCTGTCAGATTCAGATGTGGATTTTCAGAGACACTTCCTCTCTTCTTTGCCTTTATATGACAGACTACTACAAGGGATCTTCCGTGACATCACAGAAAATGTTATGGGTTTTCCACACACCATAAAATATATACATGTATAAACACAGCGACCCCTCCATCTTTCCTATGCCAAACAATCAAAAATGATCTGGGAGCATACGTAAAAAAAAAGTAGTTTGTGAAACTGGGAATTTGTCATCAACATGTGGAGAATCCCCAACAAAATGACTACTTTGAGATATCATTGAAATCGGATTCTCTCTGCTAAAATAATAACTGCCTTATCCTATTTGACCTCTATAGAGGGACAAGACAGGTTTGTGCACTCTAATTTAGATCATCTCCCCTCATAAATCTCCCCAGACAAATGTATACTTACCACAGGATTCAGGCAAAGACTTTAGATTTTGAAATAAAACATTTTGTAGAACCCTCCTGATAACCCTGCTGGTAAGTGTTAATGTTGGTTTTACTGCTGTATTTTGCTTTAACTGTTCCATACTCATGTCTAACTGCTTTGATATCAACTGGACTTATCTGAATACAGTTGTGCTCAAAAGTTTGCATACCTTTGGAGAATTGATAATGTATATAAAGAAAACATGGGTGAGCAGGCAAAAGTTTTAATTCTTATGAGATTCACATTCAACCGTAGGACATAACAGAATGGCACAATCATAAAACAAAACATGGCAACAAAGAAAAAAAATTAACTGACCCCTGTTCAAAGGTCTGCATACCCTTAGTTCTTAATACTGTGTATTGCCCCCTTTAGCATCAATGACAGTGTGCAGTCTTTTGTAATTGTTGTCAATGAGGCCCTGAATTCTTGCAGGTGGTATAGCTGCCCATTCGTCTTGGCAAAATGCCTCCAGGTCATGCAAAGTCTTTGGTCGTCTTGCATGAACCGCACATTTGAGATTTCCCCAGAGTGGCTTGATGATATTAAGGTCAGGAGACTGTGATGGCCACTCCAGAACCTTCACTGTTTTTCTTTGTATCTCAAACAATTCTTCTGGCAGTTTTGGCTGAAATCTTTCTTGGTCTACCTCACCTTGGCTTGGTATCAAGAGATCCCAGAATTTTCCACTTCTTCATAAGTGATTGAACAGTACTGACTGGCATTTGCAAGGCTTTGGATATCTTTTTATATCCTTTTCCATCTTTATAAAGTTCCATTACCTTGTTACGCAGGTCTTTTGACAGTTCTTTTCTGCTCCCCATAGCTCAGTATCTAGCCTGCTTGGTGCATCCACATAAGAGCTAACAAACTCATTGACTATTTATACACAGACACTTTCCCACAGGTGTGGGAAATTCACCTTTAACTGCCATTTTCACCTGTGTGTGTCACCTTGTGCGTCTGTAACAAGGCCAAACATTCAAGGGTATGTAAAACTTTTGATAAGGGCCATTTGGGTGATTTCTGGTATCATTATGAATTAAAAAGGAGCCAAACAACAATATGATAATAAATGGCTTCAAATGACCCCTCTTCTTAAATAATCATGATGCGTGATCAGTCATATTTTCAAAATCAATGCCAAATTTCACAATTTCTGCCAGAGTATGCAAACTTATGCGCACAACTGTATATACATCTGTGGTAATAAAACACACAGGATAGATAAAATAGTGATTATAAAAATCCACAGGATAGATAAACTGCACCTCTGTTAATCCAAGATGGAAGGAGCACTTTTTTCTCTAAATGTTCTGTTGAGCCGCTAACATCCATGCTGTCATATTTTGGCCCCTGCATGATCCAGCTGGCTTACAATTGAAAGTGGATTTTTAACACCTCTTTTATGTTTGCCCTGTCAGTCTGGAAAAATCTTAAAATAATAATAGTGTATGTATAATGGATGCAATTTGGGGAAGTTTTGCTTCTAACTTTAATGACGTCAGAACTTGGGGATTCATACCATATAGTAGTTGTCCATACAGTGAGTCTTTGCCTCTTTTGATTTGTTGATGGAAACCTATGACATTATGAGAAATACATTTCCAGATACCTACAGATTAGAGACTGATAAGAAATATTTTACTGCTCAACTTCTGACCCACAGAAACTAACAAGGATACCTCAAAAAGCCACCTCCAAATGATTAAGTGTTATGCTGAGGTATACATTTAGATCTAAAAAATGCTCTCAAGTGTCCTGTCGAGTTTTATGAGAACCACGCCTTTGGACTACCTGGCCTGGCGACTCATGCCAAGTACACCTAACTGTGTTGCACATCTAGTGTCATTCTGAGAATTCCTGCTGTCACTGCCCACAGCCCACCTGGTTGTGCTACTGATCTGGATCCTGGATCAAGACTCTGGACACAGCCCACCTATATTTATTGACCCGCTGGACATCTGCAAAAATATTGATGTGACCCAAAAAATTGATGTAATTTAATCTTATATGTGTAACAACTGCTATTGTAAAAAGGGCTTCATACTTTTGATTGAATATAAAATTGTTTGTCAACTTTGAAAGATTTTGTGAATTCTGTCCTTATACAGTGCCCTCCACAAATATTGGCATCCTTGGTAAATATAAGCAAAACAAGCTTTGAAAAAAATGTGCTGTTTATCCTCTTGGTCTTTCTTTCAAAATGTTCACAAAAATCAAAACTTTAATTGAAGACATTTAATTGAAAAAATACATTTGAAATAAATGTAATAAATATTTTTCTCCAAAACATGTGGCACCATCATTGGCACGCCTAGAAATTCTTATGAGTAAAAGCCAAGTGTGTAAGTATATTCCCATTCATATTTTACATGTATAAGTTCACCTGAGGGATTCTGAAATGAAATCATGTGTACTCCAACCTCGTTACATAGAAGAAGACCCAGAGTCTTTTCTAGAATAAAAGAATATTTCAATTGTTTGAATTAGAGAACTGTAGTGGAATTAGAGGTTCGTTCTTGTTCGTTTGTTTTTGGTTCTTGTTCGTTTGTTTTTTCATTAATATTTGTTTCTTCCTTTTTTGTGTGTATTTTCATATATTTAAAGAACAAAAAGCAGAAGTTCTTATATAGTTTGCTTGTATGTACAATAAAAAATATTTGAAATTAAAAAGTGATTGAATTTTATTAAAAAAACTTAATCTGCCTTCCAAATTAAACATTTTTGAAACATGTGTAACACTTTAAAATACGGTAACATTTGTTGTAGAGGCATTATAATTACCATCTTAAGGAATTACAATTACCGGCTTGGTTTACTTGTCAGGTCCTGGTAGGGGTGCATCTAGGCATCTCTATGTGCCTGGGGGCCACAGCTAGGGCCTGACCATGGGGATGCCTCTAGGCATCTCTACGCTTGAGTTTTGGTTGTCCCCAATTAGAGGCAGCTGTGCTGCATTGCCTCTAATTGGGGACCCTATTTAAGTTGAGCTGTTTCTCGACATTCTGTGTTTGTTGTGTGATGCTGCACTACAGTTCTCAGTTGGTTTCTCTCCTTTGGTTTCTGTGTGAAGAAGGAATAAAGGAATGTTTCACTACAGCTTCGTATCCAGCCTCCCTGTGACCATGACAGTAGTCCGAGAGGATACAGCTCCTTTCATAGACCGACTACCATCTACTGATGTGTGGTGGTGTTCAGGTGCTAACTATAGCCAACTTGCTATAGTTAGCAAGTTGGCTATAGTTAACAAAAAAAATCTATACATGCATCCATTAGCAGCTGGGGTTCAAAGCATTTAAAACTTCCACCATTTTATTACCCAATCATACTAAACCAAATTCTACTTTAACACCACTGGACAGTTTCCAGTGCGCTGTAAAAATAACATGATGAAATGTTAAGATTTCATTTTGTGCATTTTTGTTTTAATTTAATTTTACAGACATTTAGCAACTGAAGAAAATGACTGTTTTGGTTAAAAAATTAATGCATCTGCAACCCACACCCTTAATTATTATTATAATAATATTTGCTTCATAAATAGTTATATTTTTTATCTACAAAATACTAATAAAATGTGAATATGGTACATTATATGGTGCTGTAAACAAACCAAAAAAAGTTATCCTCTATAACATGATGCTTATCAATACAGTTGGGTAAAGTGCTTAGCAGGTGAAGTGATCAGAAAGGCAGTTTGATTTTGAACAAATAAGGTATGATGAAAGTGTCAACTTTGAGAATCTTTATCAATTAATTTCAATCTTTAGGAGCAGAGAACTGAAAACAAGAGCCAAAGGATGTGTTGAGTGTGAGGTATCTACCATATACGAGTGTGAGATGATGAGGTTGAGGTATCTACCAGAGCATAGTTTTCTGTTAGGTAGGCTGATATTGAGGAGTGAGCAAAGGTACAGCAGGGATTTGGCTATAGAAACTTGTAGATAAGCTGGTGCTAGTAAGACTTTAACCTTATCAACCATAACATGACAATAATCAGTTCCTTAACATCGCAACCTTATAAACATGAATAATATAGCAATTCTGACCATTGCCAATATTTGGCAAGCTAGCTGAATTTAGTTTTTTTAAGGTTAACAAACGTATCATGCTAACTAAAATATTTTTTAAAGAACATTTCCAATTTTAAAAACAAACTTGACACTGGCTTCAAAGAATCTTGATTTCTGACCTACTACTTCACAATTTCCTATTTCTGACTAGCCTGTCAAGCCAAAAATAATTTCCCTTCTGGACATTAAGGGACAACACAATGTGTTTATTAGTTTCCGGCTCCAAAGAGTCTTTGACCATCATCCCTGAAACTTCCCAGTGCATACAGTGTTTCTAGGTCCTGAAGGGTTAGCTGGCGTGACCCACCCTCTGACATGGTTAAAAAGGGTCTCAGCTTGGGACCATCTTTTTTCCTGTCCAGTGTTATCCTTATGAGGATGTGGATAGACTTATGTTATTACAAGATACCGCAAAAGCATAACTGTTACTTCTGTTCAGTTTCTTTGTATTGTGTGCCAGTGGACCTGTGCGTATTCAGTTCCTCCACTGTATTTCTTAAATAATTATTGTCTACAGTGACCTTTTATTTTGTATTCCTATTCAATATTTTAATAGAATGTATATTGTGTAATGTGGTTCAGACAGAAAAACAAGAGCATGCACTTTTCTAGGTCCTGATTGGTCAGCTTGCCTGATACGCTCTGACAGGGTAATAAAAGGGTCTCAGCTGGAACCATATTTTTCCTCTTCAGTCTAACCCTTATAAGGATATGGTTGGACTTGCACTTATGTGTTCAAATGGTTTTGTTTCCTGATTGCATTGTGTGCCAGTATACAGTTGTGCTCAAAAGTTTGCTTACCCTTGGAGAATTGGTAATATATACAGTATCTCACAAAAGTGAGTAAACCCCTCACAGTTTTGTAAATATTTGATTATATCTTTTCATGTGACAACACTGAAGAAATGACACTTTGCTACAATGTAAAGTAGTGAGTGTACAGTTTGTATAACAGTGTAAATTTGCTGTCCCCTCAAAATAACTCAACACACAGCCATTAATGTCAAAACCACTGGCAACAAAAGTGAGTACACCCCTAAGTGAAAATGTCCAAATTGGGCCCAAAGTGTCAATATTCTGTGAGGCCACCATCATTTTCCAGTACTGCCTTAACCCTCTGGGGCATGGAGTTCAGCAGAGCTTCAAAGGTTACCACTGGAGTCCTCTTCCACTCCACCATGACGGCATCACGGAGCTGGTGGATGTTAGAGACCTTGCACTGCTCCACCTTCCGTTTGAGGATGCCCCACAGATGCTCAATAGGGTTTAGGTCAGGAGACATGCTTGGCCAGTCCATCACCTATACCCTCAGCTTCTTTAGCAAGGCAGTGGTCGTCTTGGAGGTGTGTTTGGGGTCATTATCATGTTGGAATACTGCCCTGCGGCCCAGTCTCCGAAGGGAGGGGATCATGCTCAGTATGTCACAGTACATGTTG
>JACXGI010016896.1:0-15231 GCA_016801175.1 Esox masquinongy
TAAGACAGTGATCCGATATTCCAGGATTTTGGGGGGAAATTATTAGATCTACAATATCTATTTCTCGTGACAGGACTAAATCTAAGGTATGATTGTGGCAGTGTGTTGGACCTGAGACATGTTGGATAAAACCCATTGAGTCAATTATGGCTTCAAAGGCTTTTTGAAGAGGGTCATTGGACTTTTCCATATGAATATTAAAATCGCCAAAAATTTGAATACTATCTGCCATGACTACAAGGTTAGACAAGAATTCTGGAAACTCATTGAGGAACATAGTGTATGGCCAGGGGGGCCTGTAAATAGTAGTTATGTAAAACGATTTATCAGCCTGGTTAATTTTCATGAGCAAAACTTCAAAAGAATGAAAACCAGTGATGTTTGAGAGTAAATTTAGATTTACTGTCATTAATATTAGCAACACCCCTCCTTTTCGGGATGCACGGGGGATATGATCACTAATATAGCCAGGAGGAGAGGCCTCATTTAGGGCAGTGAATTCTTCAGGCTTTAGCCACGTTTCACACGAGCCAATAACATCTAGTTTATGATCAGAGATTAATTCATTTAGTGCAACTGCCTTTGGAACAAGGGACCTAACATTTAGGAGTCCCATTTTGAGATGCGAGGTGATACAGTCATTTTTATTTGTGACCGAGGTGGAGGAAGGCTTTATCTTAATAAGGTTGCTATTATTAGCACTACCTTGTTTAACTTTTCTCAGCCTGGAACGAGTCACAGTGGCAATAGGTAAAACAGTACTGACTACTCTGGCTATGCTATCGACAGACTCCACTATGCTAGCAGGCTGGCTAACAGCCTGCGGCCTGACCTGCAACCGATTTCATGGTGAGGCTATAGGAGTGAAACTCCTGTCAATGTTCCTAGATAAAAGAAGAGCACCACTCCAGCTAGGATGGAGTCCGTCGCTCTTCAGCAGATCAGGCCTGGCCCTATTTCTGGGAGAGTCCCAAAAACAAACTCTACCTCCTGCAACGGGCAGAACTCCGTTTTCAGCCAGCGATTGACTTGCGCAAGTCTGCTGTGGAGCTCGTCACTACCCCTAGCTGGGAGGGGGCCAGAGACAATTACTCGATGCCGACACATCTTTCTAGCTAATTTACACGCTGATGCTATGTTCTGCTTCGTAACCTTTGACTGTTTCATCCTAACGTCGTTGGTACCAATGTGAATCACAATATCTCTGTACTCTCTATACTTGCCAGTTTTAGACTTCGCTAGCACCAACCCCAGATTTGCGGCTACGTCAGTGGCTCTGCCCCCCGTTAAACAGTGTACGATCGCCGGCTGATTCTTTAGTCTAATACTGCGGGTAATGGAATCGCCGATGACTAAAGTTGTCAGTTTTTCCGGGCCACCGGTAGAAAATGCCTGCCAATCATTCCCCGCCGAAGACGGCTCAGGCCTTGACTCTGATTCCAGTGGGGAAAACCTGTTGAAAATCTCAGTCGGCTCTAGCAGCGACCCAGGTTTAACTGGTCAACAGCATTTCTTCCCAGTGACCAAGAGAAAGTTCTTGCCCGGCTGCAGGAGCTGTGCCGGGGGGCTAACAACACTGTCGTTTCTTCCTGGTGGCACAGACACAGTTTTTTCCAGTTCTACACAAACATAATCCTTGCCTGACATTTGCGTCTGAAGCCGAGCCTCTAACTCTGCTATCTTTACCTGAAGACGATAGTTCTCCTCCATTTTGTAGCTACAACAATTACAGTGATAAGGCATAGTAATGGTACTTTGCTTCGGGTGTTCAGGGGTGAGTAGTTCCGTTAATTATGTCCAAATAGAGTCCCGGTGTAGAACAGTTGGGTAAAAAAGTCAACAGATAAAAATATTGCGTTGGTAAACTAGAATTTAACCAATTAGTTTACATAGAGAAATTTCAAAAAAAATTTGGCAGGTAGCCAGGTAGGTAACATCAAGCAGCGTACAGCACGTCAACAATCCCACAATATATAAATAAATAAATTTATAATTTATTTATTTATTATAAATTCATAATAAATACATTTAGAATTTATAAATACTTTTGATTGATTGATTGATTTGTGGTGGAAGTAAACTTCATAAGAAATGTTAGTAATGCTTGGTAGTGTCTACAGTAGCTAAATACTGAAACTTTGCGTGATGTTAATGCGTGACAAAATTATCTAATGTTGAGACACAATTTTATGACAAGTTAACATGTCCCAATCAGTCCCAATACTTGTACACTAGCTAATACACTAAACAGTAGGCTACGTACTTATTTGTTGTACGTAGTGTGTAGTATGCGATTTGGCTGATATACATAGCTTTAGTACGCAATTGGGAGCAGCTAGAGACTAGGATGACAAACTGCCAATTCCTCCCTTGTCTACTACAGCATACACTGAAAATTGCAAAGAAGCAAAAGACAAACTAGATCTTTGTAGCTAGCAACCAGGAACCGTAAGCTAAAATTAGCAAGGCTAAGAATAACTCTGAGTTAGCGCTGTTTTTTAGCTGTTTTTTTCAGGTAATTCTATTTTTCATTTTTTATTATTACTCTGAACTTCATACTCAATTTGGAAGTGGTGCGGAACTTCATTCTCAATCCGGCATTGGTGCAGAAACGCTTTCTGACAGGTGAGTAACTGCAAAATTTTGTAATTGTTTTTTTACTGACAAAATACTAACTAGTGCCGCTTTAATAAGTCAGTATTCTCTCATATACAGTGGATATAAAAAGTCTACACACCCCTATTAAAGTTCCAGGTTTTTGTGATGTAAAAGAATGAGACAAAGATAAATCATGTCAGAACTTTCTCCACTTTTAATGTGACCTATAATGTGAACAATTCAATTGAAAAACAAACTGAAATCTTTGAGGGGAAAAACTGAAAAATAAAAACCTTACAATAACCTGGTTGCATAAGTGTGCACACCCTCTAACAACTGGGGATGTGGCTGTGTTCAGAATTAACCAATCACATTCAAACTCATGTTAAATAGAAGTCATTACACAACTGCCATCATTTAAAGTGACTCTGATTAATCACAAATTAAGTTCAGCTGTTCTAGTAGGATTTTCCTGACATTTTCTTAGTTGCATCTCAGAGCAAAAGCCATGGTCCGCAGAGAGCATCCAAAGCATCAGAGGGATCTCATTGTTGAAAGATATCAGTCAGTAGAAGGGTACAAAAGAATTTCCAAAGCATTAGATATACCATGGAACACAGTGTAGACAGTCATCATCAAGTGGAGAAAATATGGCACAACAGAGACATTACCAAGAACTGGAAATCCCTTCAAAATTGATGAAAAGACGAGAAGAAAAGTGGTCAGGGAGGCTTCCAAGAGGCTTACAGCAACATTAAAGGAACTGCAGGAATTTCTGGCAAGTACTGGCTGTGTGCTACATGTGACAACAATCTCCCGTATTCTTCATATGAATGGGCTATGGGGTAGGGTGGCAAGACGGAAGCCTTTTCTTACAAAGAAAAACTTCCAAGCCCGGCTGAAGTTTGCAAAAACAAACATCAAGTCCCCCAAAAGCACGTGGGAAAATGTGTTATGGTCTGATGAAACCAAGGTCGAACTTTTTGGCCACAAATCCAAAAGGTATGTTTGGTGCAAAAACAACACTGCACATCACCCAAAGAACACCATACCCACAGTGAAGCATGGTGGTGGCAGCATCATGCTTTGGGGCTGTTTTTCTTCAGCTGGAATCGGGGCCTTAGTCAGGGTGGAGGGAATTATGAACAGTTCAAAATACCAGGTAATTTTGGCACAAAACCTACAGGCATCCGTTAGAAAGCTGAAGATGAAAAGGAAGTTCATCTTTCAGCACGACAACAACCCAAAGCACAAATCCAAATCCACATAAGCATGGCTTCACCAGAAGAAGATTAACGTTTTGGAATGGCCCAGCCAGAGCTCAGACCTGAATCCAATTGAACATCTGTGGGGTGATCTGAAGAGGGCTGTGCACAGGAGATGTCCTCGCAATCTGACAGATTTGGAGCGCTTTTGCAAAGAAGAGTGGGCAAATATTGCCACGTCAAGATGTGCCGTGCTAATAGACTCCTACCCAAAAAGACTGAGTGCTGTAATAAAATAAAAAAGGTGCTTCAACAAAGTATTAGTTTAAGGGTGTGCACACTTATGCAACCAGGTTATTGTGAGTTTTTTATTTTTTATTTTTCCCCCTCAAAGATTTCAGTTTGTTTTTCAATTGAATTGTTCAAGTTATAGGTAACATTAAAGGTGGAAAAAGTTCTGACATGATTTATCTTTGTCTCATTCTTTTACATCACAAGAACCTGGCATTTTAACAGGTTCTTGTGATGTGAGTCCTATATTCTACTACACTTATGCGGCCAGAGGCGACACAACCATCGCATTTCACTTAATGGTTCCCTGACGTGGTATCGGTGCATGATATCGGCATATTTCTGATTACGAGTACATGAGCCCAGTGTCGGCCCGATACTGATATCGGTATCGCTGCATCCCTAATTTAATCACATGTAGTAGTACTAATACCATATCTTACCCAGTACTTGTATGTAGTAGTACTAATACCATATCTTACTCAGCACTCATAAACACATGTAGTAGTGTTCATACCATATCTTACCCAGTACTTGTATGTAGTAGTACTCATACCATATCTTACCCAGTACTCGTAGGCGTATGTAGTAGTAGATTAGCTTGGCTCCCTGATCCGTGTAATAGAAGGCCTGGCAGGTATAGAGGCCCTCCGCTGTCAGTAGGAGGTGCTCTATACTCAGAGAGGCGGAGCCAGAGATGACTTGAATATCTCCTAGACTTGGGTCTAGTTTCTGCAGCTTTGGGCCTTAGAAACACAGAGCAACATATTAATAGTAATTATAGTAATAAATACCTACTATAGTGATTACAACAATTACAATAATATCAATATTGTCAGCAATAACTTCCAGGAATAACTAAGCTTGGATCATTAAATAATTATAGGTAAATATGATTATCTTAATACTAAAATAACAAACAATAAGTACAACACTGTTTCCAAAAAAGTTGGGATGCTGCGTAAAATGCAAATAAAAACAGAATGCAATGATGTGCAAATCATTTAATCCTTATATTTAATTGAAAATAGTATGAAGACAACATTTTAAATGTTGAACCAAAGAAATGTTTTAGGAAAAATAAATGCACATTTTTTATTTGATGCCAGCAACATGTTTCAAAAAAGTTGGGGCAGGGGCATGTTAATTATTGTGTTGCATCGGCTCTTCTTTTAACAACACTCTGTAAGCGTTTGGGAACTGAGGAGACCAGTTGCTGTAGGTTTGAAAGTGAAATGTATTCCAATTCTTGTTTGATATAGGAGTTCAACTGCTCAACAGCTCGGGGTCTCCTTTGTCGTATTTTTCGTTTCATAATTTGACAAATGTTTTCAAAATATTGGTTTTCGGCCTTGTCTCATTCATACAGAGATTTCTCTGTATTCTCAGATTTCTTTTTAATGATATTATGTAACGTAGATGATGAGGTCCCCAAACTCTTTACAATTTAACGTTGTGAAATGTTATTCTTAAATTGTTGCACTATTTGCCTGCACAATCTTTCACAGAGTGGTGAACCCCTCCCCATCTTTACATCTGAAAGACTCATGCTCTCTGGGATGCACTTTTTATACTTTGACCTGTTGCCAAATAACCTAATTAGTTGTGACCATGTTTTTTTTGCATTGCACAACTTTTCCAGTCTTTCAACTTTTCCAGTTGCTCCTGTCCCAACTTTTTTGAAACATGTTGCTGGTATCAAATTCATAGCGGGCATGTATTTTTTCAAAAACAATCACATTTCCCAGTTTCAACATTGGATATGTTGTCCTTATACTATTTTCTATTTAATATAGGGTTTAAATGATTTGCACATCATTGCATTTTGTTTTTCTTTAAATTTTACACAGCATCACAACTTTTTTGGAAACGGGTTTGTAATATATTGTAGTTATGTACTGCACATTCATGACACAAATACTTAAATACTGAAATACTAAGCAGTAGTCTGAGATCTTGTATGGATTGTGTAGTATTGAACTAGCTGATGTAGTAATTACTGTTTGATGATTTAGAAAATAACTAGTGGATGATTTAGCAATTACTGTTAGATAATTTAATAATAAGTTAGTGATGTAGTCATTGACTAGTGGATGATGTAGTCATTAACTATAGGATTATGTATTTATGAACTAGCGGATGATGTAATCATGAACCAGTTAATGATGTGGTAATAAACTAGTCAATGATGTAGTCATGTACTAGTGGTTGATGTTGGCATGAACTAGTTGATAAAGAAGTTATGAAATAGTCAATGATGTAGTAATGAACTAGTGGATAAAGAAGTTATGAAATAGTTAATGATGTAGTAATGAACAAGTGGATGATGTAGTCATGAATGGGTTGATAAGCAGCAGTCTGATCTGTCCTTTGTAAAATATAGTGATTATAACTAGTTTATTTTGAAAATTATGATTAATTTTTACTGGTATTTGTTTTAATGAGGCTCACTTGAATCCACTTGTAAATAAAGAGATAAGAGATAAAAGAGATAGATATTATGACGAGATAAACTAAGACCATCCAATTGATAAAGAAATTGATAGGATGAGTTTGGGACAAACATAAATAAACAGATTAATTGGGGTGCCTTTTTGCCGGACCGCGTAAATGGAGCCGGCCAAGAAGAACTAATGTCTCTTACTGAGTGAGTGAGTGACTGACCCCTTGTTAAATAGCGTAGTGGTTAGAGAAGCGGACCTGTAAACTATAGGTCCGCGTTCGAATCTCCTCACAGTCAAGACAAAGTAGGCATTATGATTTGTTCCAAACTTCGCTGGCTATAACCTCCAGTATCTGCATTATAGTAAGCCTTAAATAAAACTCTTTACGCTTATATTACGACTGTTTCTGGTGGATTTTCGAAGTACGCGTCCATGCATGCTTTTTGGGTCAGGATAGACAAAAACGTAGCTGGCTAAAACAATAAGTAGCTATGTTATAGTAAGCCAAAAAAAAACTGTTTACGGTTATACAGTATTGCCATTCACGAATGAAAGAAAAACGAATGTTTTTGTGCCATGAAATGAAATAGCTTTGGCATGGAAAAGTTCATCTTCAGTCTCGCTAGCAATTGCTCAGTTCTTATTCCTAGGATGTTAGTAGATACTAGTAAGCCTATTACTGGCTAATAAGCTGATGAAATGGCCAGTGGCAAAAGCCATACAGTTCATAGATGCTATTTGTGGTTGAGGAAAACTTGCGGGCCGGCTGAACTAAGCTTGCCTGGTTCCTTTTCTGTTTTTCCAAAGTCGTAGACCACAGCTTTGCTTGTATCTGTTCCAGGTTGGGTGAAGCCCCAGATGTAAATATCAGGTTTGGTGGATCCACACTCCAGGATCACTGCTTTACCCACAACACCATCCAGACCAGAGTCCACATAAACCACCTGGCCTGGATCTGAGCTCTCCACACCTAAACACAGACACATACAATCCAAATGAGACAGCAGATATTTTAGATTTGGTAAGATGCCCCCTGTGGTTAGACACATCCCTTCCCTAATTCATAACAAAATACAATGCTTTGTTTCATCAGAATTTAATGAATACCATCAAATTACATTTTGAGGGACAAATGTTTTTGTTATATACACTAACATATTTGGGGTCATTTAAAAATGTCTTTGTGTTTGAACGAAAATCAAATGTTTTGTGTATTAAAAATAACATCAAATTGATGAGAAATACTGTGTCAATTAAGGGTCAACTGATTATCAGCCTGTACCATAATTGGAGCCGATATTCATACTTTTTACAATAATCAGAATCGTTCATTTGTCTGATATAACTGCCGATAAATTACCCTCATTATGATCTTTTTCTATGATGACAATACCCACTTAATTTTTTTTGTGGACTAACGTTATTCCACCGAAAATGCCTGAACTAATGTGTTGGTCTAGCCTACTAGCAGAAAAACACGATTTGTTCGGACCTCCCTTTAAGTAGGACAAACATGATAAATCAGCCACTTCTGATAGGCAGAAGTCCCTGCCTAATGGCTTGCTCTTTCTTGCAGTAAAAGATAGGTAACGCTAACATTTAAGTTTATTTATGCAGTGATATTTTTGTGTAACAACATTAGTGCGAATGCAACTAGATAACTAACGTTCTTAGTATGGTAACAATTAATATATAACATAATAATCGCCCGTATTTGTTTTTTTATGTTTTTACATGATGGTAGCTAGGTTTAGCAAAAGTAACGTGAACTTGGCTAACGTTAAAGATTTCACCTCCTTTGTGAGGAAATTCTGTTGCCTATCATTTGCACTTTTCTATACTGGCTACCTAGCAAACTATATGAACGTGTTACACCAGTAGCTAATGTCAAGTCTTGAATTAATTAGCTAACGTTGTTTGAATGCGATAGCTAGTAAAACAAGTTTATTTGTTTACCGTCAATTTGGTCAGCTGACTAGCAAAAAAAATTGACATAAAAGTGGTCCAAGGAAGGAAAAGCGATGAACCGGCGACAAGGTCATTGGCGGCCAAGACTCATTGATGCATGTGGGGAGCAAAGGCTGGCCCATGGTCCCATCCAACAGACGAGCTACTGTTGCTCAAATTGCTGAAAATGTTAATGCTGGTACTGATAGAAAGGTGTCAGAACACACAGTGCATCATCACAGTTCGTTGAATATGGGGCTGCATAGCCGCAGACCAGTCAGGGTGCCCATGCTGACCCCTGTCCAATGCCGAAAGCGCCTACAGTGGGCACGTGAGCATCAGAACTGGACCACGGAGCAATGGAATAAGGTGGCCTGGTCTGAAGGATCATGTTTTCTTTTACAGATGGCCGGGTATGTGTGTGTCCCTTACCTGGAGAACACATGGCACCAGGATGCACTATGGGAAGAAGGCAAGCCGACGGAGGCAGTGTGATGCTTTGGGCTATGTTCTGCTGGGAAACCTTGGGTCCTGCCATCCATGTGGATGTTACTTTGACACGTACCACCTACCTAAGCGTTGTTGCAGACCATGTGCCCCTTTCATGGCAACGGTATTCCCTGATGGCATTGGCCTCTTTCAGCAGGATAATGCACCCTGCCACAAAGTAAATATGGTTCAGGAATGGTTTGGGGAACACAACAGTACACAACACGAGTTCAAGGTTTTGACTTGGCCTCCAAATTCCCCAGATCTCAATACAATTGAGCATCTGTGGGATATGCTGGACAAACTGGTCCGATCCATGGAGGCCCCACCTCGCAACTTACAGGCCTTGTAGGATCTGCTGCTAACGTCTTGGTGACAGATACCACAGCATACCTCCGAGGTCTAGTGGAGTCCATGCCACGACAGGTCAGGGCTGTTTTGGTAGCAAAAGGGGGACCTACACAATATTAGGCAGGCGGTCATAATGTGATGGCTGATTGGTGTATATTTAAAAGCAACACAGTTGCTGGCAAATACAGGATGGAACGCTGGCAAAAAATTGCTGTGTAATAAAAAAATAACTGTTATAAGTTACAAGGCTTATCAATATCACTGCCCTATCATTAAGGTACAACTAATTCTGACTATAATTACAATTGTGCACTCCATGAAATGAATGTGTTGCTTAGATGAATTATTATGGCATGTAAGAATTTTTTTGCCGAATGCTTTCAGTTGCAACCCTGGGAGTGTTAAGCGTCTTGGGAGCAAATAAAAAATAAATATAACAAGTGAAAATGTGAAACATCAATGTGCATTTGAAAGGACTCCATGGTGGGGAGAAAGTGAATATTTCTATATGTGCTAAAAAGGAATTACTTTTAATTGTCCAGCCTAGTGCCTTTTCTGAAAACCCTTGGTGTCCATGTAGGCAATGTACCAGTATGACCAAACAATGACTATCCTCTTTTTCCTTCATCTGAACTTTGATGCTGTGGAATAACTTGCGATTAACAAAATCGCCTTCACTCTCATCCAGCGATGCTGTTCTCTGAATATGGGTGCAATCTATGGCACCGATCACTCTGGGAACCCTATGAAAGGAGCATGCTGCATTTAATATACAACAGTAAACGTCATTGTGTCTACATTATTTATAGATGAAGTAGTCAGTGTACGTTATTTTCTACCTGCTATTTCATAAAAGCCCTTTTTAATAGATCCTGTGGGCAAGTGGCCTGGGAACACAACAAATTTATCAAGTAGATCTGTTAGAGCAAGGACCACCTTGCGAATTGCTTGGCAGACCGTGTTTTTGCTTAGGATCTCATCACCCACAGCACACACAAAACTACCAGTACCAAAAAAACGGAACGCTATATGCATAGTCTGTGGAACTGTAAGCGCACGACTTCAATGTGTCGCATTGGCAGAGGTGGGGAGTAACGAATTAAGTAACGAAAAAAGTACAAAAAACCTGGAACTGTAATCCATTACGTTACCAACAAAAACATTGTAATCGGATTACAGATACATTTGAAAAAATGTATGATTACTTTTGGATTACTTCAATTGAAAAATAATAGGTGCGCAAAATAATTATTTTATTTTGCAGGTTGCAGGTTTGAGTTTATTATTTAATTTTTTAGAAACATGGTTATTTCAACCAAAATAAGAATTGAGCGCCTCAGTTGTGTGTGATTATCATGCGCGCAAAGGTGGACGTGCATAACCAAATAACGGATGAAGCGCTATTTTAATTTTCTCCGGTTTTGGTTGGTTGGATGGTTGGTAAAAACAGAGTATATCTACGATAATATCAGCAGAGTCATATAAAATGTTATTTAGTTATCTACTCGACGCATAATTCTCAGAACAATGATAGGCAATAGGCCTACCTGGTGTTATATCTTTTTCAAGTTTCAAGGTTTATTTGTCAAATGCAAAATCGGAACGAGCACCGAAACACTTAGACAGGAATTGTTTAGTAGATTACGCAGTTATTTGTTAGATAGCTCTAACATGGCGCTGCCTTCAAGAAAACATTTTATGTAATTTACCACAACATTTGAGGAGAAAAGGTGTGTTGGGAAGCACTCTGCCAAAGGATGATTATTTGCTTTTGACGCGGCCACATCAACTCCGCCCATATACAGGTAGGCCATGTGATTCTGCTTGCTTTGCATCTCTGAAAATTGTGTTCGTTGGTTATTATTGGCTTCTGACGTCATTTACTTTAAACTAAGAGTGCAGGTTTATAATCACAGTTTATTTATTTAATTTGCATTTTGAAAATCCATCACTGGTGGCCTAAATAATCGCAGGTTACGTTCGCGCGGGTAAATCTTATTTCTATGCGTGTTCACCATTGCAAACATGCATTCGCGGGGTTTCTGCTACATTTTGACAATGTTGTTGGTTGTGGAGCAAAACATTAGACTACTGCAGATTTAGTTTATGCGCGAAAAGCTACTGATATCTTAATTTTTATATACAACAATATCAATTTGAGTAAATGCCATTTATTATTCAACAATGTTTTGAAGCAATATATAAAACATGAATAAAACACAAATAAAAGAATAGGCTCACGCATCATTAGATTTTGGGTTATGTTCAGATGAAAAGTCAGATTCTGGAAGATCGAGGGTTATTGGATTAATTGGAATGACTGAATATCTGACAGACCTTTAGCGTGTAATGTAGAGATGTAGCCCAATCATATTGAAGTAGAAAGCAATGTTTTAGAAACCCTTTCCAAAGGCACTGTACATAACCCATAAGGTAAAATGCAAATTCCGTTTTTGGCCAGCTATGTAAACTCTAACATTGATTGATCCCGCAAAAGGTGTTCAGTTGGTTATCGGGTGTCAGATCTGTGGGAGATTTTCCCTCATTTGCATAATTTTCTGACTCGTTGTGTGCCTATGGCTTGACATTACAGGTTTGGGAGAATCAGCTCAAACCTCTGTGGTCAGATGTTTTAAGGTAAGACTGATTTTATAGAATCTTTTGTATTAGGCTACTTTGAAGACTGAAACATTAGTGTAGCTACTACTTAAAGGCATAGACCACCCAAAAATCTGCCAAATTTGTCAGCTGATTTCTTATCTTGAAAATAGTCTAAGTAAGGAAACAGCTGACACATTTGGATTATTGGGTGACCCCATGATTGTCATTATATAATGACAAGTCACAGACTTGGTCTACCTACACAGAGTCACAGACTTGGTCTACCTACACAGAGTCACAGACTTGGTCTACCTCCACAGAGTCACAGACATAATGGTCTTCTGTATAACAACTACCTCGTCACAACACAACTGATTGGCTGAAATGCATTAATGAAAGAAATTTGAAAGAAACAGATTTATTTTTAACAAGGCACACCTGTTCATTGGAGCGCATCCCACTCACTGACTACCTCATGAAGTTGGTTAAGAGAACTCAAAGAGTGTGCAAAGTTGTCATCAAGGCAAATGGTGGCTTTTTGAAGGATCTACAATACGAAATGTATTTTGATTTGTTAAACACTTTTTTGGTTACTAAATGATTCCAATTGTGTTATTTCATAGTTTTGATGTCTTCACTATTATTCTACAAATGTTGAAAATAGAAAAGAAACATCTTCCTTTTTGAACATATTTTATGTTGTTAAAACACCAGCTCTCCCAACATTCACCAAATGGAGCTCTGGCCTAGCATGTCTTAAACACCTGTCAGGTGAATCCAATTCTGACAAATCAGGTGACCAATCACTATGCACCCACGTGGTAGCATGCTAACGAGCAGAACCAACCTCCAAACCAACCCGATACAGAGAGAAACCTGAACCCAGAACTACACACAGGCCAGTGTAATGGAACTGTGTTGTCATGGTTACGGTGTAGAGTTACAGGATGGGTTTCAGCTAGACATTATCTAAAAGAAATCTAGGAAATATTGGTTCAGGTCAAACAGATAAAATAATAGCTCAGGTTTACCTCCAACTAGTATATACAGTGCATTTGCAATGTATTCAGCCCCCTTGACCTACCTACACAATTTGTTACATGTTACAACCTTATTCTAAAATGAAGTGATCTACACACAACGCCCCATAATGATTAAGCAAAAACAGTTTTTCTAACTTTTAAAAAATTTATTAAAAATTAAATGACACATTAACATAAGTATTCATACATTTCTATGACACTGATAATTGGGCTCAGGTGCACCGTTTCCATTAATTTATCCTTGGATTCTTCTTTGCATCCCTCACCATCTTCCTCACCATGCGTGGGGCAATATGCACGTTCCTCCTCTTGACATTTTTCCTCTTTGCAAATTTGCCAAGAACTTCTGAAAGTTTTTTAATTATTGCCTTCACTGTGCTTAGTGGTATTTTCAACTGTTTTTGTTTTCCTCCTGGTTGTATTTCAGATCAAGTTGCTGCCTGATGAATCCTGCTGCCACTGCCCACACCCCACCTGGTTGTCCCTGTTCTTGTCCATCTGGGTCTGCAGTAGTGATGTGCAGTTCGCGAACAATTTGTTCATTTTGAACAAATCTTTTTAGTGACTCAGGACTCATGAGTCCTTTTTTCTAGAGACTTGTTCAATTGTATCGTTCATCCAAACGTTTGACAGTGGATTTCTATAACATGATCATTTGCTTCATACCCGGTCCTCCAGCCCAGTTCTCAGATCAACATCTATGTACATTCGCAGAATGTTGGCATTACTGACTAAAATGAATGAAATGACTCGAAAGATTTGAACTTTTTACTGAACGACTCGACAAGATCAGTCGGAAGAGTTAAACCTGCCATCACTGTTAGCAGCTGATCTCAATTGTGTTTATTTATTGTCCTGTTCATCTGAACATGAAAAAACATGATGTGGGCCAAAAGACAAAAGATCATGTACTCATATAATCTTCACTCAGCAAAGCCATTTTTGACCTTGAGTGTTGCTGAGGAATAGCATGGCCAGCTTTGAAGTCTGACAGCCAAATGGTGAGTTCTCTATAGAGTATACAGCATGCCTCCAAATGGTGAGTTCTCTATAGAGTATACAGCAGGCCTCCAAATGGTGAGTTCTCTATAGCGTGTACAGCAGGCCTCTAAATGATGAGTTCTCTATAGAGTGTACAGCAGGCATCTAAATGGTGAGTTCTCTATAGAGTGTACAGCATGCCTCCAAATGGTGAGTTCTCTATAGAGTGTACAGCAGGCCTCCAAATGGTGAATTCTCTATAGAGTGTACAGTAGGCCTCCAAATGGTGAGTTTTCTGTAGAGTATACAGCAGGCCTCCAAATGGTGAGTTTTCTATAGAGTGTACAGTAGGCCTCCAAATGGTGAGTTATCTATAGTGTACAGCAGGCCTCCGAATGGTGAGTTATCTGTTTATTTGCCAGACTTTCAAAAACTTTAGATAGGCAAGGCAGAATAGAAATTGGCCCGTAACAGTTTACGGAAGTCACATTCATTCAACGTGACTTCCATTGACAGGAAGTCACGTTGAGAAGTCACACAGGAAGTCACGTTCATTCAAATCACGACAGTAATTAGCCAATGGGCTTACATTACTGGGGTGTGTATTCCAGGTTGCAATGTCTATAAAGTAGAGGTACAACCAGAATTTCTTTGAAATTGTTTGAGATGAGATGAGTTTGTAAGACCGAGTATCGAGTCTGTAACATCATGAACAATAGACTATCAAATGCTGCAATAAATAATTGAATTACTCTGTCCCTTGACGATCGAGTATGCAATTATTTTTTCAACCACTATACGAAACGGCTGATTTCTAACAAGCTTGTCACCCCCTTCGAAGAGGGAAATGACTGCAGTGGCTTTCCAATTTAGTGTGATTGCAGACAGTTGCAGTGAGCGGTTGCGAAGGCAGGTGAGGCAATGAGAGTGGCAGTGTTTTTATTAAAAAAGGTCCAGGTCATCCAGGCCACCAGCCTGTCAGGACTGAAGCATTGGAGCAGGACTTAGTTCACCAGGATGAAAGGAGAAACAGGGGCAGCAGTGCTGGGACAGCAGATGTAAATGCCTGGGCAGTAACAGCAAATTAGTTATTAAAGCACTGTATCATTTGGGCTTTATTGGTATTAACGGGTGTTTGTTTTCCAATGATTGAACTGTCACAAATGTTTAGGGTCTGATCTTAAAGCAGCAATTGTTTTGTTTGTAAAAAGCTACCATTGACATCCTAATTGAGAATTCACTGGTTCCTAATTTCCCTAAAACGTTGTAAATAAAAAAAAA
>JACXGI010016897.1:0-15230 GCA_016801175.1 Esox masquinongy
GAACACACACGGTCAGAACACACACGGCCCGAACATACACGGCCTGAACACACACGGCCCGAACACACATGGTCAGAACACACACGGCCCGAACACACACGGTCAGAACACACACGGTCAGAACACACACGGCCCGAACACACACGGTCAGAACACACACGGCCAGAACACACACGGCCCGAACACACACGGCCCGAACACACACGCGTGATTGATGCTAGTGGTGGACTTGCTGTGAAAATGGACATACTCTCACATGGTCAATACTGCAAACCATAGAGAACACTCCTAAAAAAACATTTTACTTGAACACCAAGTAAAATCATACCCTTTCTCTACCTCTATCTGACTGAACCACTCTGATCATTGCGACACAAAAAGCAGTGAAGTCACATTTCCCGCACACTGATTCATGATGACATGATGTTTTTTGTCAATTGCACACAAGCTTCAACCAAGATTTTACTTCCACTTCTAACTTATTTCGGTCACTGGTCGGATGCTCTAACCACCGGGCGATCTGACGCCCATGAGGGGTTAATAGTAACTAGAGACGTACGATGGTGCGACGTTAATAGAGCATTAATAGAGCATGGTGCAGAACACGCCGACAGCTCACCTCAAACAGAGCAGTCGCGTCCTGTTCGGCCAGTCCCTCATCCACCTCAAAGCCCTCATCCCGGTTGGCCTATCAGAGCACAGGAGGCGGGTGAGTTGTGGTGAGAAAGGGGAGGGGACAAAGGGAGAAAGGTAGAAGGATGGAGACATTAGGCAGAGTGACAGTGCGAAAAAAGATACAGAGGGGTATGGGAGGAACAACTCCAGGTTATATATTTTGCTTCTTCCTGTGGTTTGATCAGTTAGGGCCATCAGTTTACTTGGAAGCTTCAGTGCTAACCTGACAGAAATTTGTAGGCACGTTTCAAACAGCACCAAAAATCAACCCCCCTGTTCACCTGCAGTAGGGAGATCAAAAGGTGTTTGACGTCTCCGCTGGTGTCATCCTCAATGTCAGCCTCCAAGTCACGTTCGTTCACTGGAGGGGAAAACAGGAAATACTGTAGAAGTCAAAGGTTATGTTCATTTAAAAACAGCATTTCAGTTCACACATCAGAGTCAACCTGGCATTTCGGGTCAGACACATTTCAATTCACAACAGTAAAACATTTGGGGTTAGCGTTTGTTTTAAGGGTCAAAACTGCCTCACATTCCATTGTCAGTTAGCGGCATCCGGGGGGAAAAAGCTCAAACGTTGCACTGGAAGAACTCACTGACATCATGTCAGCCTCTCCACTAACAACAGAGGAAAAAGTGACAGACGTTACCATGACTCCTCCCAGGGACTAAATTTGGACATAAAAAAGCCTACGAGGACGCTGCCTCTGGGGACGCTGCCTCTGGGGACGCTGCCTCTGGGGACGCTGCCTATGGTTGTTTTGGTTGGCTCACTCTGAACCATAAAATGTAAAATTATGCTCTGAATATCTATGGCTGAAAATACATACCCTGAGCATAGGCCTCAACGTAACTCAGGATCTCCTGTAGAGAGACAGGAAAAATAGACAGGAGAAACACTTGTTTAATTACTATTATTTATATCATATACACAGTGTCTGTGTCATACAGACAGTGAAATAAGGGGGAAAGGAAATATGTATAAGAATAACTCATGCTATAATGCATTAGTATTTCTCCTTTCGATAGGATTGTTAATTATTTATATTTTTTGTAATAACAGTTAAAGAAAAATGGAACTGATGAGTAGTTGGTCATTATCTTGATCAACGCTGATTGAGCCAGTTAAAATCCATTCCGAATAGGCCTCTATTCATGAAGGAGACCCCTATTGGTTCATGGTCCACTAACAACCCACCTGATTGGTGCTGGTGCACAGGATCTCCACCAGGACGGCCTCGTCAGTGCCCGCCCCTTTCATTGCCTTCCTCAGCTCCTTGGCATAGTAGATGTTTGGCGGGTCTAGCATGGCCACAATGGCCTTCTCAAAACTACCAGTCAGCTCCTTCTTTAAGACCTCCTCCAACTCCTTCACGAAGATAGACAATAAACAGATGTGGAACACAGACGCTCTCAAAACTGGGCCAAACTGGGCCAAACCCGGTGGTCCTTGTGGTTGACACACCCGTTGCCATCCTGTGTCCCACCACAGACCAGAGTTCTATCCCCACATCTACATTTTCTCCAGTGACTCTCCTCTTTATCTACTGTACGTCAAATATAATGCAATATAAATGTTACCCTCCCCGGCACAAAATCATAAAAAAATAATAATTTGAATTTCTTCATCGCAGCAACTCCCCAGTGGGTTTGGCAGATTCAAAGATTGTGTCCTCTGATAAATATCTTTCCGGGCCTTAATGCTTTGTATAAGTATTGCTAGCTCAACTAGTAAGTATTCGTAGGAAGTGAGCGAGTCAACAACCACAATTTAGCTTGCAGGCACCCAACCGACCACAAGGAGTCACTAGGGCTTGATGAGCCAAGACAGCCCTGTCCGGAGTCCTACCCCTCCACCATGGACAGTGAGGAGCCAATTGTCGAGAGGCTGTGACCAGGATTTAAATTCACAGCTACACTTACACTGCTGTGCAGTGACTTCAACATATGCACCACCTCAGTGCCCCATCTACTGATTCTAAATAATTCACGAAAGTACAGTGAAGTAAAAGTACATTTTCGCCATTTTCCTACTCCAATGCATTTTAAAAAGGTGAGCTAAGAGGCTGCTGAGAGTAAATAAGTCTAGGACAGGAAACCTCTGCATAATAGCATAAATTTACAGTTCTTTACACTCACATGTTACATATTTAATTAGCTAACTCTCTTGGGGTGTCTATCTTGTGCTACAAATAGTCTCTATTTTTAAAACAAAAATGAATGGATGAGAAATAACTCACATCGTCATATTTTTCTAAATAGGCTTGTTTAATTTCCAATCGCTGTGCTGACGAACGGTTGGCCAAGATCTCAATGATGGCCTCCTCATCTGTCCCTGTGAAGACCAATCAGAGAGACATAAAAAAATAGAACCAATGATCTGAGGAGACAAACTATTTACTGAGTGAAAATAAACAATGTATTAGCCAATTTTGCCTGGATAATTTGTATACCCGTATTATCTTAGTACTAGATCTGACCACCTCCGTATTGAGTCTCAATAAATTGAAGCATACATTGTGATTTTCATTAGGTCACTTTAGTTCTTATCAGATGGATGACATGTCAAAAGGGATGCTTCTATAAGTGCTGTAAAATTACCATTACCCAATTTAAGGAATTGTATGGACAAAATAAGCGGATTTCCTGTCATCAGTACTTCTGGTCTTTAACTATCACCTCTAACAGGGACCATTGTGGCCAATCAGTGAAAATGATTAATTCATTCATTAGAAAAACCCAAGCACTGAGTACTTCAAGAGTTGAATTTCAGAACCCAAAGCCTTTTGCCTAAATGAATGGATCATTCAAATGTTCTGATATATGTCATAACACATTGAGACAAGCCTTTAACTGAAATTCAGGACTTGAATCGAATATTAGGATTTGAATGGATTTAGTAGGACTACTTACCCAAACCTTTGCAGGCTTTGCGAATGGCCTTGATATCGGCCACAACATCAAACTCCTCATAGGGGGTAATGGTTGGCTGTGGGATAAATAACAAAATCCTGAACCAGGATGACAATACACTATTACATACTCCTATCATACATGCCAACATACTACTAACATACAGTACATCACACGTGGTACATCACACTCTCTAATAACCATAGATTTGTGCCACAAAGAAACGGAATGTTTGTTGACATTAACAAGCAGTGTTTTCTGTGTGACAAATACTGTAACTGTCCTTCATGTTAGGCCACGTTTCCCACTGTTCTCAGCTCAGGAAAGGGTGCAGTCTTCACGGGCTGAGTCATGGGGCAGTCGCGTAATCCTACTGAGATACCCGGCCTCAGCTTCCCTGCCCCCTCCCCCCCTCCCTCCCTCCCCCCCTCCCTCCCTCCCTCTCCAAACACAATGCAGCCGTATTGATCACGGTGAGGTAGAGCGTTTCTGAAAAATTCCGGAGGGCGGCCCACTGAAGCGGTCTGCCTTGCTCCCAACATTAGTAACAGATTATTATAAAATATGTGGTTAAAATTATACTCCACTTGCACACACACAAAAAAAACATGAAGGCTTTGAAGGCTGCCACTTAAAAGTGTTAAATGTTTCTTTTAAAGCTTTACAGTTATTTAATAACCAATTGCAAATAAGACATTTAGCTACAGACTTCCGACGTTCTGACAAAAATAAAATTTGTTATTTCCTAAATATTGTAAGTCAGCACAGTAGGCTATATTTTATTGATTCGTGTGGTCTTAAACGCACTTAAAATAAGCGTCAGCCATAGTCTACTCGTTCATTTACTTTCAGTCTACTGTGCTGTACTGCTAGAGCGTCAACAAAAGCTGAATGGCACATCGATAATAACATTTTCAGACTTGGCACTCACTTGGACGTTGCCCATGTTGCACGTATGTTTTCAGTGAAGTGGAGAAGAGGTGCCCCGTGTGGGTCAGTGTCCTTGCTGATCTCTTGCTGAAGTCCGTTTTGTACACACGCGCGCTGGACCAGCCCTGCTCGCTGCTGCGTAGATGACGTAACTAGCACTCATCAAATTAGGCTAACAGCCGCACTATTACTGTAAACATTTGGTGATCTTCCTACAGCGTCGATTCAACATCAACAATGCTGGTTTGCGTGGCCAACTATATGATTTAATCGATTAAATGCTAGAAATACATTTTTATCGGTTGTTAACATCAAGAATAGCGACGAATCTTTTATTTGTAATTGAAATCCACTAAATAATGAATCATAACAACCACTGTAGAATTTCATATTACATTAATCAGTATGTCATTTCCTACAAGGTTCTCAGTTCACTGTCTGCAGTTCAAATATTCTAGCTTTTAAAATATACGGATTTGGAATAGAGTGTGTATAGCAAATACTGTACATAGGTAATACGTTGGAAAAATATATCGAAATGATGCAATGAGATCTAACGTGCGTCAACGTTCAAAAATACTTTACAGTTAGTAATAATATATGGGCACAAGAATAATTTGTTAATGTACTTGGGATATAATTCTTTGTATATTCTGTAATAAAATAGATTAAATCCTGCTGAACAATACTGTACAACCTAACCATTATTTGTAGACAAGGAAACACACTTTTTGTAGACAAAGTCTCTGTTGTTCATTGTTAGAAGACAAATAACTCCAGCCCACAGTCCCTCTGTATTCAGCTTTGACCCAGCACTGACCAAATGCTTCCCATAGTCAAAATGTCCATTGGATAGGATTTTCTTTTGACAGGGGTCACATTCAAGCAATATTAATACATATGCATTCTCTCTGTGTATATTTAACAGTGTAATAAAAAAAAGATACTTTGGTGGGGACGGCAAATATCTTAGTGGGTGAAGAGTAGTCCAAAGTTTTGACAGTTAGATAATTATCTCAAACTATGCAACCTCAAACCAGTTGCAGTACCTGGGCCACACAAACCGTTTCAAAGACATGCAAATGATTTAAACCTCGGCTTTTAATCATTACAAAAAATATACATTAATATGCAGCATGACGCAGTTGTTTTTCTGTGCTCATCTCCACCAGGGTGTAGTGTTGCTCTAGTGATGTTGGGTAGCTGGTGTTTTCTCAGACCAGACTAAAGCCTATATAAACAAGCAACATTAATTACTTAATCATTGATTTTTTCATTAAAAAATATAAATTGTTAAAATCTGGAAAACTATAAACACGTCCTCAGACAGGAGATACACAAATTGTGGACTTTTTTTTTCCATTTGTCAAAAATAAATGTATTTTTATTAAGTTTGGAGAAAAAGAAGGCTACCAGCGATTACAGTAGAAGACTCAAAACCGGGTATGAATGTGGTGGAGGAAGAAGAATTATGGAAGAGTGTCTAGGAAAGCAGCGATAGATGCACTAGTAGTGTACTGTGGGAGGGAGTTGGACCAGAAATTGAAGAATGGCTGTCAACCATCTTTCTAGATGTTCAGATTTGATAAAAATGACCAAGATCCTGTGCTGGCAGGACTGTGGACAAATAGGAAACCACTCTCACATCTTGTGGAACTGCTGAAAGATAAAAGTGCTTCTGGGGGAACATTCACATCACCTTGAACTTAATGCAGACCGTACCATAGAGCTGGTGGCTGACTTCAGACAACAACCCACCAACGCTTCCCTTAAGAGATTAACGGCTCAGCTGTTAGTTTGAATCAGCGTTCGTCACTGAGTGCCAGGAACCCCACTCCAGACGGATTCACCGATGAACTTTGCAAGCACACGAGTTAGCAAGGATTCTGGTCGACAAACTTACCACCGGTGGGTAAATGAATCCACACAGACTCACCTGGCTTGATTCACGACCATAACTAGTTTTTCAGTGTTAGACGTCTCTTCAACATAATATATTTTCCGTGCTACCTAATAGTCGTCATGCAGCCCCATCAGCAAAGCATTGGGGTGATCGGATCCAATGTCAGATGAGATGAATCCTAGGGGCTTGGAGTGCTTGAGGGATTGTACAGTATTGCTCTCTTGGGGCGTGGCACTTAAGCAGTAAGTCCGCGGGAAATGTACTTCTTCAGCTCGTCCTCTTCTGCTGGAGCTGTAGGTGTCCTCTCTGACCAATGCTCTGAGGTTTGTTGCAGAAAAGACGGGCGTTGCTGTCTTTTGGAAGTACCTTTCGGCCTCCCGACGTGGTCTTTGAACAGAAACTCACCAGCATTCACCGGGCAGGAGGTCACGGATGCAGCTCTAGTCACCGTAGTTTCTGCTTGCTCTGCAAGGGACTCTCTTGTTGACCTCATGGAGAACTAGCACGTGTCATTGGGTGCAGGTCTTGCAACAGAGCTCGCAATGCCAAAATAGATTTGGTACCTTCTCTGGATGTAGAACCAGAATTTCCTTTATTTTCAAATGATGTTACATACAGTATATAGAATTTTACATGCTTTTAAAGGTGTTACTTGAGGTAGATACGATAGGGACGGAAGAAGTACAACCTACTAAAGAGTCCCCACATGTTCACATACAATACGCTAAATGGTGAGCATATGAGAATAAGGAATACGAGCAATAAATATATAAATAGTCGCAAAATAGAGTTTATATGAGGCAAATCCAAGAAAGTACCTGTCCTTTGTAGTTTCGTTCTATTTGACGAAATGTTTTGAAATGAAAATGTTTTGTTTGGTGAAATGAATACACCTCTAGTAAGTTAACCACTGACAGAAACCAAATGTAAACAGAAAAATAGTAAAATGGACAGCGAATAGATTCCTCTTGCCATTGCACTATATTTGACATACTCTGGGTAAATAGCATTTATTTTTTGTGGAACTCGTGACTTGACTTTTGACTTGACTCGACCATTGATAGCTGGAGTTGCGCTTGGACTCTGACACAACTTGGGCTTAGTCATAAAGTTCTCATTGCTGGACTTGGACTGGAGCAGAGGAACTCGAACAGGACTCAAGATTTAGTGACTCACCTACATCTCTAACCCTAGACATTTAAATGGTTTAGAGCCTTCTGGAAGTCCACCAGCACTTCTTCTGTCCTGTCTTCGTTGATTACCAAGAGGAAGGGTGGTTCCTCGGAATGCAATGTGGAAGAGAGTAGCGAGGGCAAGGGAGGAACAGGAGAGAGACAAGTGAGGTTGCCTAGAGATTAAGGGGCCTTTGATAGTAAATTCTGCAGTAAAACCGGTCAAGCCGAGTTGTAGTTTGTGATCTCCCTAATACCTTTCCAACATGAAGACACTTTATCACTGGTTAATTGCTTTTTCAGCATGGCTCCAAACTTGTGTTTTGCAGATCAAATGCCTTACTAAACTTTTCTTGGCCTTCCTGAAGTAGGATCTATACCTGTTCCTCTTTGGTTTAGTGTAGAGACCTGTGTGGGTTTCTGTTTCATTTTCATGGAAAAAAATCATGGCTCACTATTGCTGCATGACGCAAACATTTCTGATGGGCCACAATTTTTTTCACATACCTTGATGTACAATGTGACCCTGACAATGTTGTAGTGTACATCTGAATCTTTGACCACTGTGCTGTCTCAATCTGTAGTTTCAAGCCAGGTGATTAGTAATGTTAGAGGTGTATGAACGTAGACTGTCAGAGGCTGCAGAATTATTTTGAGTAGTCTTTGAAATGGACGGATTTCAGACGTTACCTGAAAATAAGCCAGGACTCTGCTATATTAGCCTCAAAGAAAAACTGCTTTCATTATTGGGGTGCAAGGACAGAGAAGAGTTTTGACTGGGCAGATCGTGATCTGTCCTCTTGTAGGGGCGGGACAACCAAGAGCCCAGAAGTGGCAGAACAAAGAGCCTTTGTATGTATGTAAGGTTTGAGAATTGCCTGATGAAACGGAAGGGAAGCTCCACCAATTAACAAGCCCAATGGAATCTCATGGCTATTCTTCTTGAGCTTATCCTGGAATGGTGATATAGAGGGTGATGTGACAGTGAGAAAAGGAAGGGCATAACAAAACATGTTGCTGGTTCACCAAAAAGTTTGTTTTGCAAATTAGTGCTTTTATCAATGGAGTTTTAAAACTGTAATATGAGTTGTCAACTGGAGTGTGATAGTACTTCCTGAATTCATTAGAATTAAAATGGAATTGACCACAACTATGGTGTTTTTACAGAACTAAGAAAGGGAGTGGCCAGCTCAGTTGCGGCATTTGATTAAGACTTGAGTACAGACGTTCTTTTTACATCCAAAAATAATTCTGCAGCAACATGGAATTTGAATTATTTATATTAAATTATTTGGTGTATTATAATACATGTACATTGTCGCAGAGATTTATTTATTTTTCTTGAAAGAAAACCAAGTTTGAAATTTAAAATAAAATCGATTTGATGGAATCACACATTTTAGAAGCGTTTGCATCCTAAAATACATGTCATTTTATAATAAATCATTATTTAACCAGGTCACAGGTCACACGTTACTCTGTAACCAGGTCACAGGTCACACGTTACTCTATATGCCCCCTCTGATTCCTCACAGATTAGACAGATTGTTTTTCAGTTCCCTTGTACCCTACACTACGCTGAATAGATGCTGAATTTTTTGGAATACGTTAACTTGTTCCCCTGGTTTAAAGTTTGTGGTCTGTATGGCAATGAATGAGAAATGTATCAGTATTTCTTCATGCATGTGAATTTTTATGTGTTGTAACTGCGTAATTGATTTTTCTGTACTAAAATCAAAGTAACAATTGAAAAAAGAGATGTAGGTCTCAGTTGACCCCCTGGGAAATTAAATCAGAAATAAAATAAAATGTTTCAGCATTGCAGGTAAGAGAGTGATGAAATTAAATCCTTATATCTGGACTGGTTATGTATCCAAATGAAAACCCTATATATGCACAGGCTATGTATCCAAGTAAACCCTATATCTTTACTGGTTGTGTATCCAAATTTAAACCCAATATTTGTACTGGTTATGTATCAAAATTAAAACCTTATATTTGTACTGGTAATATAGTAAAATTAAAATAAAAAGCCCATATCTGTACCGGTTCTACATCCTAATTAAAATCATTTTTCTCTACTAGTTATGTATCCCAATTAAAATCCTATATCTATACTGATTATGTATTCAAGAGGTAAAGTACAGATGGGAGATGGACCACCTTGGGACCCAGCAGCAGCCCCAAAAACACTCACTAACAATATGACTGAATGTGTTGTTTGAATCTTTAGAAAGATGGAAGATTAAAAGCCAAATTCAACCTTCAAACAAAGTCAATTATTTACATGTGACTAATGTGGAATCATTGCTTTGCATAGCGTCGATACAGATCTGGTTAGTTACAGTAGGCTGGATTTGAAGAAAGGATATTATTATGAAAGAGTAATTGTTTACAAGGGATGATATACATGGGCACGTAAGGAAACAGAACCACAGAGGGGGTAAGACAAACACTGTAAAACAACTTCAAATCAAACAGCAGCCTGAAGACACTTGATTGAATGAAGCCTCCAGCACTAACCATGCAGTGGAGCATATCTCTCTGCATTTTAATGGGCCTTGTGCTATTAGCCCTGGTCGCTAGCGACACAATGGTAGATGTAGCCAGGAATGGTGTGGCCAATCAGTCTTCAGATTATGTTGATCCTAAAACCAACATCCGAATGAATGCTTCCATGGCCATTGACGGTAACAGAAACCCAGATGCCACCAACAGATCCTGCAGCCAAACTAATGAAGATTACAAGCCCTGGTGGAGAGTGGACCTTCTGGAAGTATACAGAGTGACAAGTGTCAACATCACCAACAGTATGGACTTTTCTCAGAGGTTAAACGGTGCTGAGATCCGCATTGGTAACTCGCTGGAGAACAACGGCAGCAACAACCCCAGATGTGCTAATATAACCGATATCCCAGAAGGACAGACAGACGTCTTTGAATGTTTTGAGATGGAGGGACGCTATGTTAGTATCAACATCCCTAACAGGGCTGAATATCTCACTCTGTGTGAGGTGGAGGTGTACGGCAGTCTAGCAGGAAACTGTTCATCCACAACAAGCCTCCCTCATGAGTATCACTTTGTGGACAAAAATATGACCTGGACTGAAGCACAGAGTTACTGCAGAGTTAAATACACTGACCTGGCCACCATAGACAACACACAGGACATGTACAGACTGATGAAGTCTGTAAACAGAGGATTTACTAATGCAGCCTGGATAGGAATGAAGGAGGGGGAGCAGGTGGGAACCTGGCAGTGGTCCGACCACGGCAACTGTTCATTCAGAAACTGGAACATTGGACAACCAGATAATCAAGGTGGCAATCAGACCTGCGTTGTGACCTGGATGAACGTTACAGGGCCTTGGGATGATATGAAATGCAGAGCGACCGGGATGAACATTACAGGACCTTGGGATGATATGAAATGCAATGCGACTGGGATGAATGTTACAGGGCCTTGGGATGATATGAAATGTAACATAACTGGGATGAATGTTACAGGGCCTTGGGATGATATGAAATGTAACGTGACCTGGATGAATGTTACAGGGTCTTGGGGTGATATGCAACATAACGTGACCGGGATGAATGTTATATGGCGATGGGATAACAGGAACTGTGATGAAAAACGACCTTTCTTCTGCTACCATGGTGAGTAACCCTCTTCTCCTTTATTTTAACAATGCCCATGATCCTCCCCACACCGTTGTTGATGTCGTCAACAGAAATAAAACAAAAATTTTTTTCCTTCTGGTTGACAAAATGAAAATTATTTCTGTGACCAAAGTCTTGACTGAGGTTAATGGACAGGAGCTTTTTTGGAAATAGTTTGTCTGTGTGATCAGCTCTTTTGCTATCAAGTAGATTGACAATACAATTATAAAACTCTCTTATTGTTACACTGCAGTCTCCCAGCTACTTTTCATTATCCCACTGTTTAGTCAGTACTGGCTGAATAAGTAAAAATGAACAGATTATTTGGGAAATACATATTCAGATTGTTGTCCCTGCTGTGTAGTGCGCGCATTTGATCATCAGCTGATAGGATCCTACGAAGGTACACCACAAATTTAAAAGGAGACCTATATATTTTAATTATTACAGTTTTGAGGTTTTTCGATTTTTTTAAAGAAGCCTCTATCCGGGCTACAATGGCGGGAAAGGGCAACCAACATGGCAAGTCGAAAATATATGATATATTTGGTTTTCCAAAACGGGAAGGCCAGGGTATATGATATCTCCATATGTTCTCTGAAAAACAATTTGTGCCAAAATGGGCATTGTTTCAATTGTTATCTTCTAGAAAATGTATAAGCAGCTGCCGCGCGGATGAATCTGTCTGTGAGGAGGCTGTATCCGTAACCGGCTTTGATTACAAAACTGTAGCTCACTTTAGCTAGTATACACTAAGAGCTCAAACAAAAATGCCAGCAAGTTGTATTAGCTGCTAGTAAACCAACGTGAATCTGTCTGAGAGGAGTGTTTATTTTGCAACCGGCTTTGTTAACAAAACTGTAGCGCATGCTAGTTGGTATAAACTACTAGCTCAAACAAAAATGCCAACAAGTTCTATTAGCTGCTGGTAAACCCCGTCTGCAAGGATTTATCTGGCAACCGGCTTTGTTTTCAAGACTGTAGCTCACGTTAGCTAGTATAGACTACTAGCTCAAATAAAACGCCAACAAGTTCTATTAGCTGCTGGTGAAAAGACATATCTCTCTGCGAGGAGGGTTTATCCAGCAACCGGCTTTGTTTACAAAACTGTAGCTCACGTTAGGATTGGTATTTATTGCAAACTAATGCCATCGAGAACCTTGATGTGTCCGTGGATTAGGCTGAATCGGAAACCTTCCACGTCCCCAAAGGAACTGGAAGAGGCAGAGGCCGGAGGGATCAAACGGACAACTGTCTATTCTGTAAGTAGGCATGTAATAGCTATTTGGATAATTAAAATAAAATGTCAGTTATTTTCCCTGACTGATAACATTCCGGAATGACGGCCTGTCTTTTAGACAGTTAGCTAAATTTAATTTTATTAACACAATAGGGGACTGCACATTCTCAAAACATTTTGATTAATGTCCATGAATTTTGCTTGTTGCTAGCCAGTAAACACCAATGAGTTCAGCACCGTAGTTCAGCTGTTTTGAAACAGCACTGTGCTGTTAGCTCGAGTGCGGAGGTTTACAGATGTTGTGAGGTAGTGCATTGTTTATGAAAAAAATAGTTTGGTTTCACATAGAACATAACCATTGATACAATGCTCGTTTTGGCACAATTCTTTCAGGAGAACATACTGAGACCTATATTACACTGCGGCCTTCCCATTTTGGAAAACCAAATGTATCATATTTTCGAACGCTACATCGGTTGCCCCATTCAGTTCCATTTTAGCCTAGAGAGACGGCAGGAATAATTGGAAAAACTCAAAACTTAAATAATTTACGAAAAAAAAATCTCTATGAACAGGGTTCATGCTAGATAATCTGTAAATAGGCCTCAGGTTAAAAAAATAGTGAACTTTTCCTTTAATAGGCCGTCGAAACATCTGCATTATGGTTTCGCACTTGGCAGCGTCTGGTTCTAGACACCGTTGTCATTTTTCTCTTACTTTCTCCGCATCACCTTTCCTGTTCCTCTCCATTTTAACGGCACTTATATGTTAAGAAAAGCAGCAAATATGAAAAATACTTTGCTTAAGATATTGACCAATCCCGTTCAACAAAAATGTTGGATAAATTCAGTTATGCAGGGGTCACTCCTCTATGGAATGTCAAAATTCTGTGCACTTGTGTCACAAAACGTCTGGTCGTATATTGAGGGCCGTGGTTGCAAGTCGGATGCTCAAATCTGTAATTACATTTTGCAAGCTTGTACATTTAGGTACGAGTTTGCGAGCCTATCTTCGCAAGTTTGTGCATTTAGTTCGTGCTAGCAAGCAATGTTTGACAAGCTTGTACAATGAAGTTTGAAAACATTTTACAAACTTGCAATTCTGTAACCAAACATTAGTTTGAATTCAACTTGAAGAGCAAGCATAATTTATTTATTTTCAGATTTATAATTTACCAGAAAAAATGTTAAAATGCATGGGTGGATCATTCTTTGCACGTTCTCAGAATTTTGACATTTTTCGACTTGGAGAAGTTCGGTATTTTAAGGTTCGTAAGTGACAATTCATTCCGCAAGCAAGAGGGGGTGGTATCTTGACCGATCAGTTAGATTTGCATTTCTACAACCAATACCACTGATTGGATAATTCCATCAATCTAATGGAAAGACCCTATTTCCAGAAGACGATTAGTTCTATGCAATTGTGGAAAGTTTAATGAGGTACACTGCACTTCTGTAAGCTGTTATTTTATGACTGAGCTAAATAAATAAATGTTCGAAAATACTTATTCATGTCATGTATTTTGCTAAAATATTTACCTTGTTGTGTCTTAGTCATGCACGCACGCTCAACGCATATTCTCTAAGCAGCAACGGTTGCCTGAACAAACACGTATTATCAAAAATGTTTTTGTACAAGAACATAGCAAATCTTATGTACAATACCTAATTCACTTGTTGACCGTGAGAAATTCTTTTAATTTTCTTTTATTTTAGCTGTAGCTACTTAACGTTTTAACTTCAATGTTGTGAAGTAATTTTGACATTCGTCCACCAGGTGGCGTGGGCTCATGTTAGCACTGCCCTCGAATGTGTGTACTGCTCTTTTGTGCTTCTACAAAAACATTTTTGGTTTTGTACAAAAACATTTTTGAGGAAAAAATAACCACTTTAATTGATAACTTATGCCATGCCCTCTAAAGATTCTTTATGACAAAATATACCCTGTTGTTTTTGTCTTATCAGTTCCATCAACGTCCACCTCCAGTGAGACAGCAACACCTGCCCATCATCAAGATGACACATCAACCCCTTCCTCAAGCAGCAGTATCACCACCACTACAAAAGGTTTGACCACATCACAATACCCTGCACAATGCCCAAAAAGTAGCATACAAGAGCCAATCGCATTGGAATAATAAAAAACGACTAGAAAATAAATAATGCGCCCAAAACCCAACGTATGAAATTGCTCTGATTGGCTGGTCATTCAGAACAGGCCCGGCTTCAGATTGAAATTACTGAAGGGGGCGTTTTTTATAAATGTTGGGGCATATCTAATTCATACACCATTTGCAGTGTTTATGGGGAAACAAAACTGGGAGGGGGGGGCACAGATTCTATCTGGAGTGGTAATGCCCCCCCCATGGAGCTGGGCCTGATTCAGAACCTTATGTTACTTCACGTCAGTAAAATATTTTTGCTTGCCAGAATTTTCAGTTTTTTACCCAAGGCAAAATGTAATTTTCATAGGCTTTGCGTTACTTCCAAAATGCATTAAGAAAGGAACTCGGTAAACAAAATGTCCATTTGTCCAAACAAATAAACGTAGCCGAGCAGCAAACAATTTGGAGAACAAATTGGAGCGGGAGAAGAACGATTATCTCTCCTGCAAAAGCCAGCTCTGCTGGTGCTCCCTCCTCAGCCAATGACAACAGTACTCCCTCCTCAGCCAATGACAACAGTACTCCCTCCTCAGCCAATGACAACAGTACTCCCTCCTCAGCCAATGACAACAGT
>JACXGI010016898.1:0-15230 GCA_016801175.1 Esox masquinongy
GTAGAGAGAGGCAGACATAGAGAGAGGCAGACATAGAGAGAGGCAGACATAGAGAGAGGCAGACATAGACAGTGGCAGCGATTTGTCTGAGTGTGCTGCTGTCTGGGTGCAGGACATAGCTCAAGACCTCATCAACAGACTGGGTCTACTAGATTGAGTTGTCTGTGACTAAACAGGAATCTATCTAATAAACCATAAGCGCCTGATCATACAGTGCTGCTTGAAAGTCGATGAACCCTACAGGGATGGTCATTACTTATGTATAATATAATATAAACCCATAAAATCCTTATCTAAAACCCAATTCATTCTAAAGGTATTCCAAATAAAGGACGCAAACGGAAACATATGATATCCTATCATTGTTTATTTAATAACCATAAATGGTTTATCTAACTAAAACTGTGATTTCTTGTGTGCAAACATGAATCCCTTCATTCCATAGCTTGTGTCACCTCCATTAGCAGCGATTACTACGAGTAAACCTGTCCTATGTCCATTAATCTTTAAAAAACAAAAAAATTGCCAATGGAGTGAGGTTTGAGGGGTGTCTGCCATATATTGCCCCCTGCAAAATGTCATTAAATGCTCTCCATTTGTAAATGATTGGCCTCACAGTGGACTGATGGACTTCAAATCTTTTTAACAATAATAATATGTTTATGCCATAGCCTAAGGCCCATACATCTGAGAGAGAGAGAATATTATTTGAGTAGGCATTTTAGATTAGATTAGACTGAACTTTATTGTCATTGAACAAGTACAAGTACAGTACAACAAAATGCAGTTAGCATGTAACCAGAAGTACAAATAGAAGAGGGCAGAAATTTACAAGTATTAAATATAGTGTATGTTACAAGTGGGATAAATAGTTGTGCGTGTACAAATGCCAATTTTAAAAGGCATTCTAAATGTGCAATCGAGGCAAATTGAAGGAGTAAGGTAGCATGTGCAACCGGGATGCAGAGATAGCAGCAATGAGGTATCAGAGGTAGACATGTGCATGTAATAACTGAAAAGTGCAAGTACAATGGCAATTCTAAATGTGAAATGAAGGCAAATTGAATGTGCAAGGTACATGTGCAACTGAAATACAGGGCTAGCAGCAGTGAGGTTCCCGAGGTAGACACGTACCTGTAACTACTGAAAACTTCCATTATCAGACTTTGCAAGGCAGTGTCAGAGTAGTACAAAGACAGTAGTGCAAAAAGGTCCCTGAAAGGTGGGGGGGGGGGCTGGTTCGTGATGAGTCACAGAGTTCAGCAGGGTTACAGTAGATGGAAAGAAACTGTTTCTGAGCCTGCTGGTGCTGGAAAGAAAACACCTGTACCGCCTGCCTGATGGTAGGACGTCAAATAGTTTGTGGCATGGATGTGAAGGGTCCCTGATGATGACGCGAGCCCTGCACAGACACCGCTTGTGCTGGAGGTCTACGATGGCTGGAAGCTGGGCACCAGTGATGAGCTGGGCGGTTTTCACCGGCTATGGAGCAACCACCAAACCACACTGTGGCACAATTAGTCAGAATGCTCTCGATTGTGCAGCGGTAAAAGTTCACAAAGATCTTAGAGGACAGACGGGCCTTCTTCAGCCTCCTCAAAAAGTACAGGTGCCTGTACTTTGGTTGAATTCTCTGCTCTTTTTGGCCTACATTCATCTCTTGCATTGTGTAACACATTCAATAACCAGTTTATTAGTAAATTCACCCGGTTCACCAAAATGATTGCTCCTACTTGTCTTGCTATGTAAAGCAGGCAGACATGTTTCAAGGCATTTGGTTGTTGTTTAATGGAATGTTTGAATGGACAAAGCAAGTGACTTTGAGCATGGTTTGATCTTTGGTGCCTTTATTGTCCTCCAAACATAAGCATCCTACTCATATTTGCAGCCCATGGTATTTGATTTATTTCCAAATGGCAGTTTTTTCAAACAGATATTTTCATCTCTGATACATAAAATTGCTTGCATGTATGGTGCACTTTAAGAACAGTGTTTTCCCAATTTGCACAATTTAAAAAAAAAAGTTTTTTAACATTTCAAACTTAACAAAGAATACATTTATAGAGTAAAACCTGCCAGATTCATTGACCTAATAGTGGTTTTGCTGGAAAAGGAGGAGCCCATATCTTCGGCTCGCCACTCTGGTCCATTGTGTCTAGACCTTGACAGCAGCTGTCTGATTGATTTGGTGACCCTAATTCAGCCCCCTGTCCCCCCAGTCCTCCCTGTCCCCAATTCCCTAGCCCCCCATACCAAGATGTTTTGTAAAAATCTAGTCTGATAACACATTGCTTTCTGTATCTGTGTGTGGTTAGAGTCTCAAAGCAGGAAGTGATTTACAATAAGTAAACAAAACCACAAGAATGCTCTGCTTGATGACTGCTACTGGACAAAGAGTGAAGGATATCTATGAACTGTACAAGTGGGTGAGGAGAGACAGCGTGCTGTTTCTTAATACATGTTAAACAATGAACCACAGACCACACTGGAATAGGGTTGTATTCAATTATTTCTACTGTAGATACATTATTGATAATAGTAGTTTCAAAGGAAAATGCACCAAGGGGGAAAATGGGTTGAAATTACATCATAATTACATTTTGTAATGACCTCATTTCTGTTAGTTTTGCTGTCAGTGAGTGGTACAATGAGAGTGGTACAATGATTCATACATTCTACGCAGGGATGGTTTAGGTTGATAATGAAAAAAATGCTGCATAAGAATGCATGCTGTGCTCATGTTGCTTGGGATATACGCATGTCCAACATGAGATGTAGGCTCTGCCTCCTTCGCGGCCCTGTCTGGCTGCTGTGGGGCTGAGAGAGTTAACTGCATAGTGGGCGGGGCTATAGGGGGAGGGGAGCGCCGTGTGCTTTATAGACACATTTGCATTAGAGAGCTGCTGCTGCCGGCTAGCTGAGAAAGAGGTGAGGCAAGAAGAGAGTTTACCGGCTTTTCACAGGAATCTCAGTCTGCTCTCAACCCGTCTGTCAGGGTTCTGCTGTGTCAGTAGCAAGCCAGCTACTGAGAAAGTTAATCTGATTTGCAGTAACACACCTCTCATTCTCTCTATCTTTCGGTGTCCTTCCGTTGCAGTTTCAGGCATTCCAAGGCACCGAGGAAGAGGGAAACAGAAAGGAGGACAGGGTGCTGGAAAAGACACTTGAGGACGGAGAGAGCAAGGGACAGGAGAGGGGAGGAGAGGGCAGTTGCAGTGTTTCCTGTGAAGCCGGGCGGTCCTCTGAGGAGCAGCCCCTCGTCCCGCCCCCGTCAGTGGGCTCTCTGGCGGGTCCCCTGGGGCCAACCGCTCCCTCGCCTCCTCCCCCTTTAGATGCCTTCTTCAGGAGACTGGGGAGTCTGTTCCACTTCAAGGCTGAAACCGCCAGGGCAGCCCAGCAGCAGGAGGAACAACAGCAGGCACAGAAGGGAGGAGAAGGACAAGAGGAGGCGGCATTAGGAGTGGTGGTTATACAACCAGACCCCTCCGGAATGACATGTGGTACAGACGGGGACCAGGACCACTGTGACTTTGCTGGGAGGCTTCCAGGAGACAAGGACACTGGGAATACAGAGACAGAGGACAGGAGAGCAGAAGAGTCTGACCAACCCTGTGAATCGACGTCCACACACGCAGACCAAGACACTCTGGAGAAACCGTGAGTACTTACTTTCCTCTGTCTGGGTACAGCGAACTAGATGTGTTTTTGTTCATCTCAAGCCTCAGGTTTCTTCCAGAGCTTTTAGTTTCCCAATACCCATTGTAGTGTTATGAGGAGCTTGAATGGCAAACAGCTGAATTTGTACAATAACAGCAACAGCCATGAAGTGTAAAGACCTTGGACCACTGTAGCTTGATCTTAAAGGAGGATGAACTTCAAAGGAAGTCTTAGTGGGCTTGCTATTAATTAGCACTAGTGGTGCCAGACCTGGGATTTATTCCAGAGGTCTAAGGTGCCCTGAACATGGGTGTTGGCACTGTGGGGGCAGGGCTGCAAACGGGACCATCCCAATATAGAATACCATACCATCAAATGGTGGGACGCATAAACCCATGAGGCTGCACAGAATATTGGGGTACCACATGGCTGTGTTGTAGTGTGTCTACTTTTTGACAGTGACAGCTTTTTATGGGGCTACGAAACCAGCAGAAAAAAGTTTTACTGGACGCTGGTCTACATACTGATTTGTATTTTCGTTTCATTGTTGAAGTTAGTATTTGGGTTATGGGGGGATGGCGAACAGATCCTAAATCTTTGCCTGTAAAGGAGTTGAGGAATTCAGGGCGTTTGGTTTCCATGGCTGCAGCTTTACAGTAAGCAGAAAAGCTGCAGTAGGTCGGGGGCTGCATTACCACAGGATACACAAATGTTTCTGTGTTCTGTCAAGGCTTTTCTTAAAATGCCAATCCATATTTTAATGTAAAAAAAATCAGTCTTCCCAGAAAGCTTGTCCATGTCATCCATCTAATTGGCTTCATTTCTTCCAATATGCCAATATTTCTAATTCCACTTTTTGGGGTATAAACTCCCTCTAAGGGTTACTATAGACAGGCACATTAAGACATTTCATTTCGTTTGTCATTCTTTCAGACATGAGTGGTTTTTTTAGTGCAAATGTCACTTTCATAATGCCAGAGTCACTTAGAAAAAAGATTTATGGGAATCCATAGTGAGTTAAAATAAGGAGCCTTTATCTTGACTGTGTTTAGCTCATCTAAACACTGATCTCACTGCATCCAGGGATAAGTTGCAATTTAGTTGTTGGATCAAATATAATACATCTTTGTGTTCTTTGTGTTCTCAATAGTACAACATTGACTAAGAGTAAAAATAAACCAATAGCCAACAAGTTGTTATGGAAAACTAGCAGAACATAATCTAGAAAAGGAGGTAAGCAAAGGTAAGCACGAACTAGTGAGACCCTATTAGTCAAATGTTGGCACGTTCTTGCATGTTTCTCTTAGGAAACGCCTAGTTTGTGATGTACTTGGGTGCAGTGATTCAAGTCGCCTTGTAAGTGTTTAGAAATGTTGTCATGGGTAAAAAAAAATGGGCCACTCCGTTCCTAACATTTTTCTTTTGGGAACATTGAGATCAGATGTTTCATCAATGAGAAAATGTTCACAATGTGAGTCCATTTCCATAGGCTTCCACTGCCCACCCGCTGGGCTTCCGCTTTCTGTGTAGAGTGGAAATGATTAACGGATGCTTTATTTGTTTATACATCAAGGATGTGACCCCAGTGATGTGTGGAATTGTGCACCTAAATCAGATAACTGAGCCTTTTCAGATATGGAATTTTCCCATTGACCTGTAATGGCATCATTCCAGTACAATATAAAGAAGCATGTTTGGAGGTTTTCTTGCCCCTCAAAGTTATATCAAGAATATAAAAAAAAGCTTTTTGAAATCCAAACGTATATAGTATAGAAATACATAAATGCTTACTGTCCTGATAATTACAGAGAGCACTGTTTGTTTATTATTATCCTTACTACTGTAGCCTGGGCAACAGCTACTTCTCCAGGTGCAAACAGAAATCCAAGCACAGCACCATGCAATACCTGATAATGTACACATTAATACATTATATATATGATATGCTGACAAAAAAGACATTATACCATTATAAAATACACAGGACATAATAATGTCTCTTCAGTCTCCTTTGTGTTGCAAGGTGTTCCTCTATCTGGTTTTATCTCTAGTTTCAGTTTCTTGAAGTGGCAAATTGTTTAGCACAACGGTTTAGGACTCTGTTTTGTAGTGTGTAACTTCCAGCTTCTGTTCTGGACTTGAAAAAATGCCTCTGCTTGCTCATTTTTCTTGCAAATAATAATTTGTTCTGTCCCTGAGCAAGGCATTTAATGCTAAATGCTCCTCGGTGATAATTCTGGTAGCCCCCTAACTCTCCCTTTTGTAGGAGTTTGGTTAAATGCAGAAGCGAAATCTTGGTTGTAATTGGTGTGCTTGTGCTATGATGTGTGCCCAAATGGACCTAAACCCACAGTCCTGTACCCTCAGAAAGTGCAAAAAGACTGACAGTGATGCAGCCAATCACTCTTCCCCTCTGGGCCATGTAGACTGACGTACATATCATTTACATTCCCCGTCTTTGTACGTCTAAGCACTGCACCGGCTGCTCTTTTCCGGACCAACTACATTTGATCTGCGTCCTTCTTGGCCGCACGTGATCCCACGTCTGAACACTGGTCCGGGTGTGACAAAACAAGGGCATACAGGACTTGTCTTGTTGACTGAGATGTCCAGAAAGCAGTGTGCTGCCTCAACAGGAATAATCCTTTTCCTCTTTTAGCCGCCACTGAATCTATTTTTTGATCATGTCAGCTTGTTTTTTAAGCAAATACCCAGAAGTTTAGTTTCTGCCACTGGCTCAATCACAACATTGTTCAAACATAGATCTAGATGAGCCTACAGGTTTAGTAAGTGATTTGCCCCAAATACAATACTTTCAGTTTTTCAGAGTATTTAGGACAAAGGCTGCTGTTAGTTACCTGTTCTAGAACCCACTGGGGTTCTTAGTAAAGAGTGTCAGTAATTTATTTTTTGCTTTTGTAGCTTCTAATGTTGTATAGTGTTGAGTCATCAGCTTGCAAAGAAATTGGCTCTATTCACAGTTAATGTAAGGTTATTGCTGAAGTCATAACAATAAAGATCCAAATGGGGTGCCCTGTGGTACTCCACACTCAGCTGAGTAAACATTGGTTTTCAATTAGATAGATAGGTTACTGTCAAACCATGGTATTGCAGAGAATGGAAGTTCGTAACTCCTTTTTTTCAGCAATCGGCTATGATTAATGATCTCAAAGGCTTCACTGATGTCTAGAAATACAGCTCCCACTATTTTCTTCTTATATTTTCTTTCAGCCAATCTTCAGTAATTTGTGTCAGTGCAGAAAATCTTTTGGTATTTGTTTTCTGCACAATAACATTGTATTTGGTCTAACAGCTGTTTTCTTAGAAAGTCTGATGTGCGGAATTGATTGGTGCACATTTTTATCAGTCAAGGATGCTTTCCAATACTTGGGTAGTGGAATGACTTTGGCTTCTCTCATGGACTTGGGACAGACATTTTCCTGTTGGTTTAAAGTTGTGGCAAATTGGTTTGGCAATATACTATTATTTCTTCATCCCAGTTATTTGTAACCAGGTTGTCTGTAACCAGTGGTTTGTCTTTATTAATGGATAGCAATAGTTATTTGACTTCAATGCATGTCTTTCATGATTTGATCAATAACGCATATTTATATGAGCTTTAGGGGTTGTTGTTTGCTTGTCATGCCGAGGTTTGTCACTAAAAAGTAATTTAAAATCTTGTCAACCAAAAGTCATTTAAGTGATTGCCAATGTGGATGAAGGATGGAGAAAGAATGTTTACACCAGTGTTTCATATGGGATTGTATGTTAACAGGGGGAATTTTTGTTGTCATTGTATTTAAAGAAATAAAATGTTGCTTTCAGAAGTTTTACTTATTTTAGCCACTCTGGCTGGTAGATCTTGCCTCTCAATATGTTTTCTAAAAAACACAAATAAAAAATGAGGATGCAGTGCAATGATTCCAAATAATGCATGTATTGCTTGTGAAAATAAATTTGGTATTTCGCTCTATTTTGCCAAAATCTTGAGACCTGAGCAAAAATATCATGATGAGACAAATGTTTTAGCTGTGCCTTTAAAGGCAGGGCGTTACCATGGTAACAAAACCAACAACAGCATGCTGTGGTGCCACTTGCTTCAATCTGACGATACCTGACATCTTCTCTAGCAGGTGCCGTTTAATCTCAAACTACAACCAAGCTTACCAAGCAAGTTTACAAGAAACACCCTAAGGAGATATTCAGGAAAAGAACGATCTTGCGCAGGGAATGAATCATTCAACAATCTACTGAGGCTACGGTGCACACATTTTGTTGCTGTCACTGTATGTGGTTATAATAGGAATAGCTAGTCTCACAACTAAGTGCTTTTGAACTCTCCTTGCTTTTAAAAATACAGCCAACCCATCTATAATATTTACAAGCCAATGTACTTGCAGTTCAGTAACATAGTAACTTTAGAGCAGAGCCAAACTATACTCTTGTTTTCCATAATAGTAGAGCTCTCTAGCAATGGCATCAAAGGTAGGTTGCCTGGCAACCCCAAATGTCTGTAAAGTGAATGGCAATGATAACACAGAGTTGAACTCTGACTGAACATTCGCACTTCAGACAAAATAAAAGATTGTTTTGACGCAGCAGTGTAGATTCAGCAGTGGCGTATACCCGCTGCAGTAAAGCGGTGCAAGAAATACTGGTGTGCACGTCAATGTAATTTTAAGGTATACTCTAGAGCTCTTTTTTGTGCAGCATCAAGTCACATCACATTCCATACAACAGACCAGCTGTTTTTTTTCCACTTTATACCACATAGAAGGAATGTCATTCATCAAATCTCATCAAATCTTACTTGATCGCAAATAAAGTCTTGTAGGCTCAGCATTCAGAACCTTGTTTTTTCTTGATATTCCAACTAGATTGTGATTATTTACATCCTGTGGGTGTGGATACTGCTTCAGAACCGATTTGTTGCATAAGATGATCCAGTCCAAGCCGCTGCCACCAGAGCACATGTACTGCTACAGCATGGGAGTGAATCCAGCCCACTGCCTTTTAACAAAAACTCCCCTGTTTTTTTACGAGTGTCTTTGTGAAATTGGCTAAAACATAAAAATATCCCAAAAAAAGATCTTCTTTTCAATTATTTTCCAAAAATCATATATTTTTTATTTAACCCGGGGGGGGGGGGGCACTGAGGCCTGAGTCTCATTCACAAGTGTGCCCTGGGAACACACCCAAACAAATGGCTCATAAATATCAATACATATAAAACATGCAAAAATACGTAGACATACATAGTAGGTTAAAACATACACATTCGTCAATATAAAAATCCTTAGCCGTTATAACAAACTGACCCACATTGTATTCATACAATGAATGTTGTATGAATACAATATGATTATTATGTTCTTGTACTGTTTGTATTTTCCTGGTAGGTAAGATGATGGCCTGAACCAGATTACATGCACTGGTTACAGTTTGAAGCTTATTTGTGAGTGCACAGCATGATGACAGCCAGTCAGTATTTAAATCAACCAGATATACTTTTCTGTTAACATCACAAACACTGTCAAACATTTAGAGCTATCCCCAACTTGGTCAGGTAATAGTGTACAGTTCTCTCGATCTTATCACTACAAGGTAAAATAAATGTTAACCGTTATGTTACCAGGTATATTGACAAAAAACACAGTGCATAGTAGTTTACCCTATGTACTGGGGGAGGAGTAGAAGACGAGAACAGAAGAATTTGCCTATTTAAAGAAACCACAGTAAATGAGAAGCTCTAAGGCACCTGACGTGTTGACGGGGGATGGGGGTCTGTGGCCACTGGGTTGTATTTTAACAACCTGTCCAGCCTGTTCATGCCAATGTCAGCTGTAACTGATGTCTTCAAATACACCTGTCCACAACACCATCACCACCACACCCAGAAGATTGTTATCAAACACTATTAGCCTAACACTGAACTGTTCCCATTCCATGCAGTCTAAGCTAATTCAGGCATTGGGTGCTGAAATGAATTGAAATGTATTAGCCTGTTGATTTTTGTATGAATGGAGAGCAAGGCAAATGGATGGTCTTACAGAGTGTTACTTCAGCAGATGGTATGTCATGGGAGACTGTGAGATATCCAGTCCACAGACAGGTTTGTTCTGTTCTGCCCCGTTATAGAACAAGAGAGGAAAGCAAAGTCAGACTCTGAGGGAGGAATATGCTGAAAGACCCCATGACCTCAGCAGGAGAGAGGGAGTGTGGGTAGTGGAGAGAATAAGAGAAGCAGTGTATGCGGGGAGCTGGGGAAGAATAAGGGAATATCACATTGGAGTATGAGTCATGCTGACAAAACAGATATTTGAATGACAAATTAACAAACAAACTATGAAGTAAGATTTGGCAGCCTTGGTGAGATTCATTGATCTAGCTGCTCCCAGATTGTCTTTAACTACACACTGTCAGCTTAATCTTTTTTACATGGCATTTGCAACTCTGTTGATTTAAAATACACACTATTAAACTGCAAGTAATTGCAAATATAAAGGATACACCAACAGTGTTTTAATAGGGTGTTATGCCACAAGGAGCCCCCGGAACTGCTTCAACAAATGTCAGTACAGATTAGATAGATTATGTGAAGTATGAAACTCAATTGGAGGGATGCAACAATGTTTCTTCTATAAATGATCTAATTTAGTTTTTTTATTGGTGGTAAACCGGTGAAGTACAGTGGTATGGGAAAATGTTCAACAAAATTTGGAGGGATTTTCTTTTTTCCATATTTTTGGCCATCTTCAGAATATGTACACTGCGTGCACAAATATTAGGCAAGTGAGTATTCTGATCGTATTATTATTTCTATGCAAATTTTTCAACTCCAAAACATAAACTTGAATGCTCATTGGATTGAATCATTTTCAGGTGATATGTATTTGTGTAATGAGGAAATGTGTGGCAACAGTGAATAACACCTTATATCAAGGTGTGCATAATTATTAGGCAGCTTCATGACCTCAGGTATAATGGGCCAAAAAAGAGATTTAACTGATACTGAAAGTTCATAAATTGTAAAATGCCTTTCAGACGGATGCAACACTCTTGAAATACCTATACTATTGAGGCGTGACCACCGGACACTCAAACGTTTTGTTGCGAAAAGTCAACTGGGAAAAAAATGCATGGAGAAGAAAAGACGCAAATTAACTGCAAAAGACTTGAGAAGAATTAAACGTGAAGCTACCAGGAACCCATTATCCTGTGCCACCATATTCCAGAACTGTAACCTACCTGGAGTGTCCAGAAGTAAAAGGTGTCAAGTGCTCAGAGACATGGCCAATGTCAAGAAGGCTGAAAGAAGACCACCACTGAATAAGATTCACACGTTGAAGCATATAGATTGGGCAAAGAAATACCTGAAGACAGATTTTTCAAAGGTTTTATGGACAGATGAAATGAGAGTGACTCTTGATGGACCAGATGGATGGGCATGTGGCCATCACTAATGGACACAGGGCACCACTTCGAGTCAGGCGCCAGCAAGGTAGAGGAGGGGTACTGGTATGGGCTGCTTTCATTAAGGATGAGGTAGTTGGACCTTTTCGGGTTGAAGATGAACTGAAACTCAACTCCCATACCTACTGCCAGTTTCTGGAAGATACTTTCTTCAAGCAGTGGTACAGGAAGAAGTCCTCAGCATTCAAGAAGTCCATGTTCTTTATGCAGGACAATGCTCCATCACATGCATCCAAGTACTCCACTGCTTGGCTAGCAAGCATGTGAGATTTAGGGAAGACAATTCACCGCTTTGAACAGCTTTTGGGAGGCTGTGGTTGCTGCTTCAGCGAAAGTTGATCGATCAAGAAACTGACAGACTGCATGGATGGAAGGCTCCTGGCAGTTATTGACAAGAAGGGTGGCTATATCGGTCACTGAATATTTTTGGAAGGCCAGAAATGTTATTTAATTTTCATTTTGTGTTAAATATTTGTTGCACTTACTCTAAAAATTGAGAATAAACAGGTGTGTTGGAGAAATTATTTTTGTAATTTAGTTGCCTAATAATTGTGCACACTAATTGTTGCCTAATAATTGTGCACACTTATGTATTCCCCTGAGAAAGATCAAAACTAATTTTTCCTTTGTTAAACATTCAGGTTTGAGGTTCAATGATATTTTGGATTGAATGAGAGCATTGTGTTTGTTCAACAATAAAATAAATCTTGAGGAATAGGATTTGCCTATTAATTGTGCACGCAGTGTAATTTATTTTATAACCTTTATTTGATCAGGTATATTGACAGAAAGTGGTGTACATTCTGTTGTACTCTAGGGCTGATGGAAAAGATGCAGAGAGAAGAATGTGCCCAATTGAAAGCACAAAAAGACAACTTTGCGACATGTTAAGTTTTAGTAGCTATATCATGCAAAAAACGTGTATTATATGTACTGTTGTTCAGCAAGCATCTCTCTGTCATTAACTGACATTGTTTTGCTGGTTTGTTATTGGTTCGATTTTGCAAAATCAAAGTTTTCTTCCCTTATGCTTGTTGGCTACCTGTCAATGTAGCTGTAGCAATTTTACCCACCAATAACTAACTTAACCAGCATTTTGACTGAAGTGTAAGAAGATTTTATTGTCCAAAATAGCTCACTGTTTCTGTCATTTTCACAATAAATAAATTATTACCCATATAAATAAATCATAATTCAAATTACAAATTGTGACTATTTTAATCAGAATGAATAAGACTGTAGTACATAACTTGCGGCGTATCTGCTTTTGCATTCAACAAGCCTCTCACCACTCCCAGGCGCGTGTTTTTCTCCCTCCTAGATACCATGGCTGCTTGCTTCCAGCAGAGACACCCGTCTCCGTTCACTCACTGAAACATGCATCACAGTTTATTTTTTCTGTTTACTTTCTTTTAGCATGCTATTATTGCAAACAGAAACAGATTCCTCTTAAATAACAATGGCAATAAGTTCTCATTTGCTTCTTAACAGGGCTAAACAGGTGCTCAACGGACTGCCGTTCGATTGATCGGCTTAGCCTACATTATGGTAACAGTGAAATGCTCCATCTCGGAACTGCCTCACAATAAACCACCACCTGCAAAATTAAAGAATTTTATCAGATCCTTGAGATTCTTTGGTCTGTGCTCATGACTGCCTCAGCTAAAGTCAGTGTTCATGACTCTACCATGAGAAAGACACTGGGCAAAAACAGAATTCATTGCAGAGGAGCAAGGTGGAAACCACTGCTCACTTAGACATAACATAAATGCTCATCTCGAGCTTGCCAGAACATTTCTGAATTATCCTTTAACATTTCTGAAACAATATTCTATGGGCAGATGACTCAAAAGTGGAACGTTTTGGGCAACACGGGCCCAGTTATATCTGTCAAAAAGCAAACGCTGCATTCCATTATAAGAACCTCATACCAGTGGTCCAGCGTGGTGGTGTCAGTTTGGTGGCGCTTTGCTGCATCAGGACCTTGACAACTTGTCATCATTGAAGGAACCATTCATTATTTTTGCATCAGAGAATTCTACAGGAGAGTCAGGCCATTTGTCCCTGAGCTGCAGCTGAAGCACAGCTGGGTCATGCAGCAAGACTGATCTGAAACACACAAGCAAGTCCACATCAGAATGTTTGAATAACAGTTTTTTTTTACATTTTGATTTAACCTAGACAAAATTCAGCGGGACCCAAAACAAGCAGCTCATACATGAAAATCCAGAAATGTTGCTAAGTTGAGGAGTGGAGCAACATTCCACAGTGCGGTGAGAGACTAATCAATAACTACAGGAAGCTTTTGGTTGCAGAGAGACTCGAAGAGTCGACTACCTTTTCACAAGGAACATAGGGTGTTGCATACATTACTTTAATAAATAAATAAAGTCTCAATATTTTATGTTCTCTGTTCACTCAGGTTCCCTTGTATCTAACATTAGGTTATGTTTGAAGATCTGATAACATTCAGTGCTAAAAATATACAAAACATCTGACAGAGGGCAAATATATTTTATTTTAGTGGAACTTCCTGTAAGAGTATGAATTTGCTTTTTAAAAAAGAAAACTGCCTATTTGTTTTTTGAATTGTAAGACAAACTATAGCAGGTCTCAGCTGGTGCTGGAAGTCCTTTCATGGTGCTTATGTGAATTGTATTTCTTTTTTGGCCTCAGACCAATGTCTTTTTGTCATTTAAACAGTTTTTTTTTTCACTGAGATGGGCATGTGTGAATTGATGCAAAAGATAAATTATACTATTCTTCTCAGAAAGTACATATTTTTCTAAGTCAGCTGTCAGTCAGGACTGAATTGAGGTCAAGGGAGTGTTTTGAGTAGAAGAATGACAAAGAGACTAACAGAATCCCTGCATTACCATAGAGTAGGGGAGGGAAATGGAGGAGGGTGGGAGAGAAGAGGACAGGAGTGATAAAGAGGGAAGAGATAAAGCAACAGTATTGTCGCTGAAGGTGAGACTGCTTTCATGCACTAAGTGAAATAGGACAAACAACAATTCTATTCATAGCACAGCAATTAACCACAGGAGAATGGAGTAGCCTAAAGACTCTGGACACCGCCCACCCGTATTCATTTACCCGCTAGTCATGCAGAAATTTAGATGGGGCCTAAAACATTTATGTGCTCTTATAATATTCATTTGGCACAGCCAGTGGATGACGGGCCGCCCCTCAGAGTCTGGCTCCTCTCTAAGTAGGGAAATTTGTTAGCAGCAAACATCTATTTGCAAAAAAAAATAGAAAAGGGCACTTCCACAGTAAGGCCAAACTGAAAATGGCAAACCATTTCCAATAAATAACTAAAAATGCACATTTGTGCCAATTTTTTGGTTCATAGAGGTAAACAGACATTTCAGATGACAATACAAGAATTGCAAGGACATTTGGTCAATAAATGTTATGTATATGAAACGCATAGTTTTGCATCACATCGCATCCATAACGAAGAGTGTCACATATGTATGGGTCAATTTTTATCTCCAATGTATATATGAAAAACTAGATATTTTTGTAATTGTGTTATTTGTGTGATTAAATATTTTAATATTTTACCCTGGAATCCACTTCAAGGCTATGGATCTTGCCTATGGGGCAACAAGAGAAGCTCTTCGTTCAGCCACATCTGGGCTATTGGCGGTCCCTCCCCTTCGGGGCAGTTCCTAATCCATGCAGTCAAAACCAGCTTGCCTTGAGGCTATAATAGCAGAGGTTCTACCTATCTTCAGAAAGCACCTGAAAGCTCACCTTTGCATAGAGTACATAAAATAGTTCCACTGCCACAACTGTATGAAATAGTTCCACTGTATGTTGCATCCTTAAAGCTGGAATTTCCCAAAAGCAAAAAAAATGGGAAACATCTAATTGCAACAAGGTAATGACTTTAAAGAACTCCATCTAATTAAATGAGAGTTCAGGCCAGTAGATATTCAACACAAATACACAATGAAATTCAGCTTCAAACTGATTGTGAGATAAGAGAGCGAGAATTCAAGAGTCCCTTAGACCCTGCACCACCTGGAAGACTCCATGTTGCCTTTTTCCAGAGTCCATGTTGCCTTTTTCCAGAGTCCATGTTGCCTTTT
>JACXGI010016899.1:0-15229 GCA_016801175.1 Esox masquinongy
CCGGGCAGGGTAACTCCTCCTCTTCCTCTGTTGTGCATTGGTTTGTCTTTGAACCATTCTTAGTCTGGCTCCTCCCCCGAGACCACTTTGCCATGGGAAACCCTACCAGGGGCACTAAGCCCCAGACAACACAGCTCTCAGGTTCACAGGAACACACAAACCTCTCCACCACGGTAAGGTGATGGCTCTCGGAGAGGTGGATGAGGACAGAGTGGACTAATTTCTCTATTTGAATAGAATTTAAGTCATATTAGATCAGTGTCTAACACAAACTATGAGATAGGTCTACTTTTAACCAACCTTGACCAAAAATAACCTTATTTTGATAGATTTAACACCTGTTGTTACTCTACAAATACATGTTTTGGGGAGTATGTCTAGACCCCCCAAAACGAGGCTTAGCCCCCACATTCATCAATTTCTAGTGACGTGCCTGGTGATGTGTAACCAATGACAAAGTTAAGAGGCATAACTTTTTGGAGGCGTAATGGTTGTGTTATTATTAAATCTGAGGCTGCCACAGAAGATACCTGCTGTTTCCAGTGCGGAGTAGGCCCTTTACTTAGTAAGTACAAGTTGTTTTATTTGAAAGAACTGCTTTGTATTGTGTTGCAATTATGAAATCTAACAAATGACACAATTGAAATTTTTAAGATTGTATAAAACAATTACATGATGAACATGATGGAGCAATCCAAACGTTAAGCTCTTATCTATCTTTCACATTGTCACTCTTGAAGGGAGTGCTCCTTATCTCTGCTTGACACCTGTCCACAGAAGCAATCAATCAATCAGTTTCCAAACTCTCCACAATGGCCAAGACCAAAGAGCTGTCCAAGGATGTCAGGGACAAGATTGTAGACCTACACAAGGCTGGAATGGGCTACAAGACCATCGCCAAGCAGCTTGGTGAGAAGGTGACATCAGTTGGTGCGATTATTTGCAAATGGAAGAAATAAAAAAGAACTGTCAATCTCCCTCGGTCTGGGGCTCCATGCAATATCTCACCTTGTGGAGTTGCAATGATCATGAGAACGGTGAGGAATCAGCCCAGAACTACACGGGAGGATCTTGTCAATGATCTCAAGACAGTTGGGACCATAGTCACCAAGAAAACAATTGGTAACACACTACGCCGTGAAGGACTGAAATCCTGCAGTGCCCGCAAGGTCCCCCTGCTCAAGAAAGCACATGTACAGGCCCGTCTGAAGTTTGCCAATGAACATCTGAATGATTCAGAGGAGAACTGGGTGAAAGTATTGTGGTCAGATGAGACCAAAATCGAGCACTTTGGCATCAACTCAACTCGCCGTGTTTGGAGGAGGAGGAATGCTGCCTATGACCCCAAGAACACCATCCCCACCGTCAAACATGGAGGTGGAAACATTATGCTTTGGGGGTGTTTTTCTGCTAAGGAGACAGGACAACTTCACCGCTATGTACCGTCAAATCTTGGGTGAGAACGCCCTTCCCTCAGCCAGGGCATTGAAAATAGGTCGTGGATAGGTATTCCAGCATGACAATGACCCAAAACACACGGCCAAGGCAACAAAGGAGTGGCTCAAGAAGAAGCACATTAAGGTCTTGGAGTGGCCTAGCCAGTCTCCAGACCTTAATCCCATAGAAAATCTGTGGAGGGAGCTGAAGGTTCGAGTTGCCAAAATAGTAGTGGGAAGTGGGACAAAATCCCTCCTGAGATGTGTGCAAACCTGGTGGCCAACTACAAGAAACGTCTGACCTCTGTGATTGACAACAAGGGTTTTGCCACCAAGTAGTAAGTTATGTTTTGCAGAGGGGTCGAATACTTATTTCACTCATTAAAATGCAAATCAATTTATAACATTTTTGACATGCGTTTTTCTGGATTTTTTGTCGTTATTCTGTCTCTCACTCTTCGAATAAACATACTATTAAAATTATAGACTGATCATTTCTTTGTCAGTGGGAAAACGTACAAAATCAATCTTCTGTTAACCCTCTTAGTTTTTATTTCAGATCAAGTAAACAACATCGATGTCAGCAGGACTGCACGGTTGTGATTTTACGCAACATCCTGAACAAGATATTTTTGTAAACATTTACAGACCTTTTTTGTGTTGTACTAAAATGTGATTAACATTACGACAATCTGCATACAGCTGAATCTTTGTACTCTACACTGCGTGCACAATTATTAGGCAAATTGTATTCCTCAAGATTTATTTTATTGTTGAACAAACACAATGCTCTCAGTCAATCCAAAATATAATTGAACCTCAAACCTGAATGTTTAACAAAGGAAAAATGAGTTTTGATCTTTCTCAGGGGAATAAATATGTGTGCACAATTAATAGGCAACAATTAGTGTGCAGAATTATTAGGCAACTAAATTACAAAAATAATTTCTCCAACTCACTTGTTCATTCTCAATTTTTAGAGTAAGTGCAACAAATAAGTAACACAAAATGAATTAAATAACATTTCTGGCCTTTCGAAAATATTCAGTGACCGATATAGCCACCCTTCTTTTCAATAACTGCCATGAGCCTTCCTTCAATGCAGTCTGTCAGTTTCTTGATCTGTTCACGATCAACTTTCGCTGAAGCAGCAACCACAGCCTCCCAAACGCTGTTCAAAGAGGTGTTTTGTCTTCCCTGACTGTAAATCTCACGTTTGAGAAGGGTCCACAAGTCCTCAATAGGATTTAAGTCAGGTAAGGAAGGGGGCAAGGTCATTATTCAGGCATCTTTGAGGCCGTTGCTTGCTAGCCAAGCAAGGGCCACACCCTCCCTCATTTCACAAATACATATCACCTGAAAATGATTCAATCCAATGGGCATTCAAGTTTATATGGTTTGGAGTTGGAAAATGTGCATAGAAATAATACGGTCAAAATACTCACTTGCCTAATAATTGTGCATGCAGTGTAATGGACCGTGGCTAGTGGTCGTGAGCTACATACAAATGCTGGTCTATCGTTAGATGATTGTGTGACATTTATGGATATTGTCCGGTTTGAACAAATTACAGGGTCTAAAATATTTGTCTTTCACCAAACCTGTGATGGGCGTTTTACTAAGTTTCAAAACAGCAAGGACCAACATCCTAGAACTGTCTTTATGTACTTACACAACAACCATATTCCTACGGCATCATGAACATGAAAGATTTTCTAGGGGTGTCATATGTCTGTGAGTGGTGTTATACAGGTTTTTTCACCAGTGGTGATCATAGTTGTAAACACAGCTGTAGTGTATGTCTTCATACAGATTGTCATACCCAGCCTCGGAACACAAAGCAGTGCCCGGACTGTAAGCAGATATGTTATTCTGACTTTTGTTATTGCCATCATAAAGTCTTGAAGTTCCACAAAGGTGCAGGTTAGCAGGTGACCACAAGAAATACTGTGTCGATTGTGGTCATCAATACACTGCTAGTTTTACCAACTATAAACCACACAAGTGCACGGCTAACGTGTCCCAACTGTAATGTGGATCTGACTGTTGAAATTAATCATGAATGTTTCATAAAACCCTCTAAACCCGAGGACCCCAATGAGTGCAATATATTTTAAGATTTTTAGACAACTGCCAATCCTATGAACAAATTATGTGTCTGCAATAAGCTTTGATAACGAGACGTGGTGTTCGACTGGAGATGGTTGTGTTGCTGCTTTTTTCCAAAAGTTTAGGCAACCGAAATATACTGACTACACCTTTATAGCACAGAACTCAAAAGGTTTTGATGGTTACATTTTTCTGCAACACCTTGTTAACAACGCAATTGGCAAGACACTTATTGCTAATGGAAGCAAGCTCATGATTTTTACAGAAAGCACGTCCAATCAGAGATACATGGATAGTCATTGCTTCCTACCAATGAAGCTGGCCGCTTTGCCACGTGCTATGGGTTTTAAGGATTTGAAAAAAAGCCTGCTTTCCTTACAAGTTTGACGTCAAGGAGAATGAGAATTATGTTGGCCCCCATCCAGAACCATATTACTACGGTGTGAATACCATGATGGCTAAAGAAAAAGATTTGTTTTTGCAATGGTACAAAACAGTTTCCGCAGACCCCTTTGTCATGAAGGATGAAATAAAGGCTTACTGCGTGAATGATGTGGTCATCTTGAGAGAGGGGTGTTACAGACTCGAGTTCCTGGAATATGGTGGTGTTGACCCCTTCCAATCAATTATGATTGCTTCGGCTTGCATGAATGTCTTTTGCAACAGATTCCTCACCAAGGACACAATTAAATTGGCACTCATACAACTACAATCGTTGTCAGAAGACATTCTCAAACAGCTCAATCCAATGGCTTGAATATCTGGCCTCTCATGAGAATATATTGATACAGCATGCCCTGAACCGAGGTGAAATGAATATTGGGCCATACTATGTTGATGGATACGCTGAACGCGATAGTGTGTGTGCACCCTATGAATTTCTAGGCTGTTTCTTTTAGGTCACCCAAAGTGTCATTGTTCAACAAGCACCAACCCGGTGACAAAGATTCAGTACAAGTTGATGCACCAGCAATGGCTGGCAAAGCTTGAAGCTTTAAAAGAACACAACATGCATGTTAAGTAAATATGGGAGTGTGACTGGTATCAGCTTAAAAACACATCCGCAGATGTCCAAGCTTTCTTGAAGACCTTTGATGCTCCAGAGCGCCTTGACCCTTGGGATGCCCTTTTCGGAGGTCGTACCAACGCAATTCATTTTAAGTGAACGGCTAAAGAAGGGGAGACTATTCAACGATGTCTGTAATCTTTACCCATTCTGCAACAAGACAAAGACTTTTCCGATTGGGCACCCAAACATAATCTTTCGAGATTTCAAACCACTAGACAGCTACTTTGGTATTGTTAGGGCTACCTTGTCCGCCGAAAGGCATTTATCACCCGTTTTACCACACAGTGTCGGTGGTAAGCTGTTCATTCCCTTTTGTAGATTATGTGCAGAGTCTGAAAACCAGGTGACTGATTGTTCACATATTGATTCACAAAGAGCTTTTACTGGTACCTGGGTTTCTATTGAGCTGGTTAAGGCTGTTGAGAAAAGTTATTGCATTATGAAAATATTCAAAGTCTGGGATTTCACCAGCACAATCAGATAATCTTTTACAGATTACATGAGAACATTCCTGAAGCACAAGCAGGAAGCTAGCGGCTTCCTGACATCAGTGGTTGACGATGATGCTAAAGAACAGTATATTCGTGAATATCATGAAAAGTCGGGTGGGAAGCTTGACAAGGAAAATGTTGTAAACAGTGCTAGGTGATCTTTGGCTAAATTGGCAATGAATTGTCTTTGGGGTAAGATGGATGAGTGGACTAACCTTGTGAACACAATGTATATTACAGATCCGGAGGTGTTTTGGGTACCCCCTCTATGTCCGTTCTTGGGTGACTTGACCAATGAGTTACCAGATGGTGACAGCATCGCACAATTTGTTAATGGCGGCCCAAAGATATACGGTTACAAATCTAGTAGCACTATTAACTTGAACACAAATGATCTCATCTTGTTTAAAAACCCACGCGACAATCAGCATATTAGTATTTTAGGAAGACAAATATACCCCGGCCTTTCTCGGTTCTTCATGGAGAGTTTTAAAGATGCAACACACCCAGCCTTTGGTTATTTACTTGTAGACTTTAAGGCTACAACACCAGAGGACTACAGTCTGAGAACAGGATTGTATTCCGGGGATTGGCCTGTTGTGTACCTTCCTAAGAAAGGTTAATCATGTCTAAACGCATTTGTAGAAATCTACCACTTTTGAATATGCTATTTAATTCTCCAGTGAGTCAACAATAAGTTGTTTTAGAAACCGCTTCCACTGACCTCATTCTATTACTCTGTGAAATTGCTCTTAATCTAAGGCGCAGTAATATACCCTTGACAGAATAACAGCTGTGTAAAGTGAAGAGAGAAAAATCAAACATAATATATATGTTTAGAAAGAACACTTCAGTCGCAAAGAAAAGAAAAACCATAAACCAATCTGGAGGATTCTTAATCCTCTTACTAAGTATAGCAGTGCCATTCTTAACCAGTCTAATTTCATCGAGACACGGTTAAACACATGGATCACGCTCAGAAAATGTTTCTGGTGCTGCAAAATCAGTTAGAGAAACTGTGAGAATCCAAAAGGATTAGCACCGATGTAAGACAATCTGTTGAAAATGATTCGGACTCAACGATTCAAAATATCATGACTTGCCTCCGGTTGGACACTTCGATAATGGACTCAAAAATTTAATGAACAACCAAATTAATCGTGTGGGGTAGTGCTTGACTGAACCTCATCTCAAGTCGGACTTTCCCAGACTTAATCAGGGATAGGTGCTGACCGCATTCCTCATCCTGTGCACGGTTTAATACATAGAGAGCATAGCCGTGTAAGAAGTCAGACCGATCAATAGCCATGGCTTGGTCCTTTAGGTGTTTTCCTGAAGCTAAGGCCAATCGGTAAAATTCACGCACTGCTGATGCCGATGTGTAATCTGGTTGGAATAGTTTGCTAGGAAATTGTTGACCGTCCACATACATAGCCATAAACTCCAAATTATAATGTTTGAAATTTAATGGATTTTTTGTATAACTTCCTGTAAAACTGTCATTGTCCACCAATCCAACGACAATGCATTTTGGTAGGGTTCCTAAAAATAGGTTTTCCTGGTTACAAACATGACTCCCCACAGGTAAACTAAAAGTCTTCATGCACATCCTTTCAATTGTGTACTTTCCATTGGTCGAAAGTAGCGCTTGTGCGTGTCCTAGTTTCACGGGTGGTGATACAGTCACTTTCTTGACAAAGAATGATGCAGATAATATATGCAGACCATATACCATCCTAACCTTTTACAGCGTACCATCCTAACCTTTATGTCCAGGCCGTTTAACATTCTACTCACTCAAAACCTTCCTTTTCGACTTTTTTGTAAAGGAAAGAAAAAGGTGCAGTGGTCTCTTCTTTTTTTCCGGAGCTGTATGTACAGTTCTCAAGTGGGACATGGCTGTCCCTAACTCTTTGATAATCAATTATATCTGTGTAGATGTATAGGGTGTTAAACCCTGCCAGAATATCTGCAGGGAATGGGGCGTACCATGGGGCGTACCCAGAGTTGGGGAGTAATGGATTACCTGTAATGGAATCTGTTACATGTAATGGATTACAAAAAGTAACTGTAATCAGTTACATTACCAACAAAAATATTGTAATCAGATTACAGATACTTTTGAAAAAATGTGTGATTACTTCTTGGATTACTTAAACTGAAAAAGAATAGGTGCGCAAAATAATTATAACACGTTGTATATTTGATTTTTTTATTTAATGTTTTAAAAACATTGTTATTTGATGCCTCAGTTGTGTGTGTGATCATCATGCGTGCAAAGGTGGGCGTGCATAACCAGATTAGTGACCGATGAAGCGCTAGTTTAATTTTCTCCGGTTTAGGTTGGTTAAAATAGAGTATATCTTACGATATTAGCCGATCCATATAGAATGTGTTTTAGTTATTTACTATCAATGCATCTTTCTCAGAACAGTGATAGGCAATAGGCCTACCTGGTGTTATCTCTCTTTCAGACAGGAATTGTTTAGAATATTAGGCAACTATCTGTTAGATAGCTGTAACATGGCGCTGCCTTCAAGATAAAACATTATATGGAATTTGTCACGATATTTGAGGAGAAAAGGTGTGTCTGGAAGCAAGATGTTGATTTGTATTTGATGCTGCCAACTCAACTCCATACAGGAAGGCCATGTGATTCTGCTTGCTTTGCATCTCAGAAAATTGTGTTCATTGGTTATCAGTGGCTACTGACAACATCGAATTTAAGCGTAGAGTGCAGGTGTATAATCACAGTTTGTTTCTTTAATTTGTGTTTTGAAAATACATCGCTGGTGGCCCTAATAATCACAGGTTACATTCGCGCAGGTAAAACGTATTTGTGTGCGGGTCTATTTTCATGATTGCTAACGTGCATTCGCGTGCCTGGGATTTCTGCAATGTTGTGACAGTGTTGGTGGTTGTGGAGCAAAACATCAGACTACTGCAGATTTAGTGCACGTGTGAAAAGCTACGGATAAGATAAAAATTTCAATACTCTTTTTGAGAAATTTCAATTCATTTTTCAAAGATGTTTTGAAGCAATAAAAAACATGATTAAAACACAAATAACAGAATAGGTTAACACATCCTTATGTTCACATAAAAAGATTAATTCCAATTAATCCAAGGGTTATTGGATTCATTGGAATGACTGAATATCTGACAGACATTTAGTGTGTATTGTAGAGATGTAGAACAATCATATTGAAGTAGAAAGCAATGGTTTAGAAACCCTTTCCAACATAACCCATATAGTAAAATGCAAATTCCGTTTTTGGCCAGCTATGTAAACTCTAACATTGATTGATCCTGCAAAAGGTGTTCAATTGGTTATAGACTATTCCTATTTGCCTTCTAATGCCTCTTAATATTAAAGTAATCCAAAAGTAATTCAAAGTAATCAGATTATGTTACTGAGTAATCAAAAAGTTATGTTACTGATTACAAATGTGGACAGGTAACTTGTAACTATAACAGATTACATTTAAAAAGTCACCTACCCAACCCTGGGCGTACCACCATTCGCCTGGTTTTAAGCCTAATATCTGTTCAAACTTTGCTCTAAATTTTAAACTAAAATGAGGCTCGTCTTTTAGAAACATTCTATTTTTTAATTCCTCATACCCCAACCACACGCATGTGGTTTTAAAAAAATGTTGATCTCTGCCACCAGTTTTCCTATGACGTTGTAATAACTGGTGGTGAGTTAATTTTTCCATGTTTTGTCATGTTTCGAGTCATCTTCCACGTATGTGGGTATTGGAATTCTATCAAAGACACTTCCCAATCACCTTTCAAATCTATACCTTTTGCAAATTTTGTGGTATAGCACAAACTCGAATTGTTTGGATAGATATGCCTCGATGAGTTACTAGGCAGCGTTATGAAGAAAGTGCCGTCACCCTTGCAGATCGCAGTCACTGTAAATGATGTGGTCCAGCAAATCCTAATGTTTTTGTCCCGTTTGCAGGTTAAAGACTTGTTCCGATGCAATCCAGCTGTTGAATTTCTCAGGCCAACCAAGCCATTTCACGAGACTCATCTTCTTCCCTTTCTGTAGTTTCTCATCCAGAACTGCTTCCACTTTAAAAGTTTTATCCTTAGCCACATTTATTTTCAGTAATTCCTGTTCATAAAAGGTCCCAACAATCACATCACCATCGTAATCTTTTATTCTATATACAGGAGGCACCCTAGGAATGCATTCCATTATTGTAAAATATTCATCTGTGTATCCTTTTTCATAACCCTTGGTAAAAAATTCCTGTCTAATAGAGTTATACTGCTTCATTCCTTTGATGACTTTAAACAACACATCTACTTTATTATGTGTGCCCTGCTTTGGCACCACATAAAACACTTTTCGAAAGGTGCTCCATAAGCTAGCATTAAAGGTAATTTGATCAGTCAAACCCTGTTTAAACACCTCGCCTTTGGACAATTCATAAAATGCGACATCTGGTATCAATACCATATTTCATCCCCTGGACATGTATACGTCATACCGGAACGAACAACCCCTAACATATGTCACACCGGAAACACCACCCCCAAGCATACGTCACACCGGAAGTCCCAGCCCAGCATACGTCACACAGGAAGTCCCACCTACCAAACCGGAAGTCCCATCCCAAACTGGAAGTCCTGCCTACCTGTCAATCAATCATCTAAAGTGATAGAATAAATCCTATATTAACAACTAACATCAGTTATAGCTTTGAGACATTTTGAGAAAACGTGCTGTTAAGTACAAACCCTTCCAAAAAAGTAACAAACATTCAAGTACTGGTAAAAGAATGAAAAGCACACCACTACTTAACTATGCATCCGACAAATCTAAAGGGGGTAACAAGGTGGTTCTGACGGTTAAAATGGAGGGACACTAAGCACCATCTGTCTGGAAGTAGGAACGCATGAGCCCTACTCACCTGAGGATCTCTCTGTTTTAGACATTTTTTTTTTTTAGGAGTAATTCCCCCTGCCACTTAATGCATGCTGGACTCATTACTTTACAGACTAGCTGCAGAGCTGCCCTTTACCTTGCATTGAGTTGTAATTAAATCATGTCTAATTAATTGACTTTGCCACAGGTGGACTCTAGTCTACTTCTAGAGACACCTCAAGGATGATCAAAGGACACACGTGAATATCAGCTCAGTTTGAAGTGTCATTCCAGAGGATCTGAATACTTATTTAGATTTCAGTTGTTCATTTTATATAAATTGGTACAGATGTCTAAAAACTTGTTTTCTTGTCATTATGGGGTATTGTGTGTAGATTGATGGTAAAAGAAAAACCAATATATTTAATCAATAATAAATTTAGACTATAAAAAGCAAAATGTGCAGAAAGTAAAGGATTTGAGTACTTTCTGAAGGCACTGTTTTTGCCACGTTTCACTTAAGGATTATATTTCACATGCACCAGTGAATGCAATATCAAATAATATTGGTTAATGTCACTCATATTTACATTGTGCTTATTTTATGATGGATTTTCTTGATTATTTATCTTTTCATGGAGTATCAATGGGTACTGGAGCAGTTGCTTGTGAAGTGACTGAGAAAAGGTCTGAGTGACCCAGCTGGAAGGCTTCCTGCTAAGTCAGGGTTACAGAAAATGTTGAAATGAGGAACTTCAACTATCTGCAGAAATGACGCTGTCAGTATTTCATTTCTGACATTTGGAGAGGAAGATGTCAACCAAATCTGTATCTGCTGCTCTAAAGGAAGACATTATGCATAAAAATTAGGGCTGCACGATTTAATCGCAATTATAAAATTGCAATTATAATCGAAATTAGTTAGTTTGAGTTAACACTGCAACTGAGCGAAGTCGTCTGCTTCAAGCGAGTGGCACCAAGATATTGTCCCACATACATAGCCTACACAACAGCATGGTTATTAAAAGTTTCGGCTTCAGTGTAGGTGCTTACAATGCCAAATGCTTAAAATGGGCGAAAACATACGTCAAGGATTGAGTTTTGCCTAAGCAGCTATGAAAACGGAACAAACATAGCAAACGCTGCAAACGCCACTTCATTAAATGAGCAGTTGAACGAATAGTTCGACAGCCTGCACCTTCAAATTGGTGTAAGTGTAAAATAGAAAACAGCGAACTTTAACTTGATTTTTATTCAGTTTAATAGCACATTTTGTAGGTTATGATCTCTATTTTTTAGTGAGATTATCTACGATGTTTACACCCATGTTTGAAAATCGCAAGTCATAACCGTAATTGCAATATTTTTCAAAGAAATCGTGATTCAATATTTCATACAAATCGTGCAGCCCTAATAAAAATACAGAATCATATTTGTGTACTAATGATATATGGATGTGTCTGGCTTTGTATGGTTCATGTTTGATGGTGACCAATCACATTCCACTGTAGAGAAACTGAAGATACAGAATTTAAGTGTTCAACAGCCTTTTAACTATCTACTTACCTTTACCCTCATCTTAACCTTCCTAACTCTAATCCCAAACTTACTTCAAATCCTAATCTAAGAATGTTTTTGTACATCAAAATAGTTAATAAATATGTATTTCAAAGGAGTTGTACATGATGTGTTCTAACACCATTTATGAAATGTGATACAGAAAGCTTTTCAAGGACTGGATCCGAAATGATAAAAAAAGTAATACTATTTTGGGTGTGCTTTTTAGTTCAGAATTTTTATGGGGGGCATAGTAAACACTTAAAATGATGTTTTGAATCATAACGTACAGTAGTGTAAAATGTAACACCTTTTTTCCAGAAGTGAGAAAAAAACAAAATATTTAATTTGTGAGCAACATATTTGATTTATTCTCACATTGTTTTTGTAAAATAAAATGAACATCAAAACAACTTTCATTCACTTTTATGTTGGTTGGTTGTTTTTTATGGTATGTTTAATTCTCCCCAGAATCATTTTTTTGAGTATAGGTTGAGATTAAAATTTCAACTAGAAATATCATCCTACAGCCTCTCCAGTTTACAATCTGAATAAAATTTAGGTGGAATTCCACAAAATAATCTATCCATACACCCTTATCTGCAATCAATATTTAGGCTATAGAATATTCAGATTTCTTAGCTATAAATCCAACCATGTGGCTTTATTCTCACTCTTTCTGTGCTTGTAGTTGAGCCCCAGAAACGGTTTGTTATATTTAGTTTATTTCCAGATTGGATGTCACGTTTAGTCTGTTGCCGTTACCAAATACATTCTGAAAAGGTGTCTGAGTATGTTATAAAACTAAAACTAAGGCTCTATAACGCCAATAACATCAAAATCTCAATATGTGTAAGCGATCATCTGTAGCCAAAATAAAGTATTTTATTGTCCTATGAATACATGTCTTTGTTGCTGTTGAGAACCACCTTGGGCATTTCACAGCTTAATTTATGTTTTGAAACACATTCTGTTCTCTTGGTTTTGCACTGACATACACTCACTTGTACTAACTTACTTGATTTTATTACCAAATCAATGCATTTTCAGTCTTTCTATGTTTACAGTGTGCCGGTATACCCAGGGATGTTTTTTCATTTTAAGATTTGTTGGTGTAAAAAAAACTCCCGTGTTGGTGATATATTAATCATATGCTACTCAAAGATAAATAACCCCAAAAGAATAATGTAAAACTAGAAAAATATTTGCACCTGTTACTTTTAGTAGTGGTTTCACTTTAAATGTTTTTGGAGTTTGACTGCTTATTTACATGTAAAGAAAAAATATTTGAAATAGAGAATACTGATTTTAGGAAGGTCAGAATAACCTAATCTTGAAAAGAAAACGTACACATCAGCAACTAATGACTTGAAACTTCCTTAAATGACATGGGGTAGAGTTGGCACAGCCTGGGGCAGGTTTTGGAAGGGGGAAGTAAAGGACCTATATAAACACAACGGCAACATCCTTTTGGCATCTGTTGGTGTGACTCTTCCTCCAACCTCATCTATACCTGAGCTTTTGACTTCTCAAGGTAAGTGGAAATGATCAGCTCAATACTTTGTGGTCTGCTTTCCTGGACATAGACTGAGCCTATTCCTTGACAAAAAATATGTCTAGTTGGAACTTGGCTTAATCTGTGTCTGGAAACTGCTCCTATGGTGGCTAAGATCAAATTTGCTACAAGATACTGTATGGCAGGGTATGTATATTTGTCATATGGCTTGATTTCAATGAGGTCCCAATCATTCAAAAGCACTTAAAATAATCTATAATGACTAAAAAATGAGACATCAGTGCTGACAACTTTGAGGTTTATTCAAGTTTCAAGGTTTATTTGTCAAATGCACCAAAAAACACCGCGTCCTGCACAATGAAATTCTTGTGACATGGCACCCGACAACTACGTAGTAGTTAACGAGAGTTAAGAAGAAAAGTATGTAAGCAAAAATATAGCTAGGCAGAAAATAAAAATAAAATAAAGCAACAATATACATAACACTGTACACTAGCAGCAGTTTAAAAAAAGAGTACTGTGAACTAGAAGCAATCTGGGTAGTATTATTGATATAGCAGCAATCTTTGTAGTATTTTTAAACATTTAGATATGGCAAGTATGGCAGTAATATACATAACAGTATGAACTAGTAGCAATTGGTAGAGTTATTGAATATTATGGATACATATGAGTACAATAAGCTTATGAATGGTGGCATAGCACACTACAACTACATAAAGAGAATTAAGAAGAAACATTTTTTTACACACAGCAAAAAATAAAAAAATAAAAAAAAGCAGCCTAAAGCAATAATATACATAACACCTATGATGGCAATTCCATCGATTAGAACTCTTTAGGAAGTACAGTGGATATAAAAAGGCTACACTCCCCTGTAAAAATGCCAGGTTCTTGTGATGTAAAAGAATGAGACAAAGATAGATCATGTCAGAACTTTTTCCACCTTTAATGTGACCTATAACGTGAACAATTCAATTGAAAAACAAACTGAAATCTTTAAGGGGGAAAAATAAAAACCTTACAATAACCTGGTTGCAAGTGTGCACACCCTTAAACTAATACTTTGTTGAAGCACCTTTTGATTTTATTACACCACTCAGTCTTTTTGGGTAGGAGTCTATTAGCATGGCACATCTTGACGTGGCAATATTTGCCCACTCTTCTTTGCAAAAGCGCTCCAAATCTGTCAGATTGCGAGGACATCTCCTATGCACAGCCCTCTTCATATCACCCCACACATGTTCAATTGGATTCAGGTCTGGGCTCTGGCTGGGCCATTCCAAAATGTTAATCTTCTTCTGGTGAAGCCATGCTTTTGTGGATTTGGATGTGTGCTTTGGGTCGTTGTCATGCTGAAAGGTGAACTTCCTCTTCATCTTCAGCTTTCTAACGGATGCCTGAAGGTTTTGTGCCAAAATTGCCTGGTATTTGGAACTGTTCATAATTCCCTCCACCCTGACTAAGGCCCCGGGTCCAGCTGAAGAAAAACAGCCCCAAAGCATGATGCTGCCACCACCATGCTTCACTGTGGGTATGGTGTTCTTTGGGTGATGTGCAGTTTTGTTTTAGCGCCAAACATACCTTTTGGAATTATGGCCAAAAAGTTCAACCTTGGTTTCATCAGACCATAACACATTTTCCTAAGTGCTTTTGGGGGACTTGATGTTTGTTTTTGCAAACTTCAGCCAGGCTTGGATGTTTTTCTTTGTAAGAAAAGGCTTCTGTCTTGCCACCCTACCCAAAAGCCCATTCATATGAAGAATATGGAAGATTGTTCTCACATGTAGCACACAGCCAGTACTTGCCAGAAATTCCTGCAGTTCCTTTAATGTTGCTGTAGGCCTCTTGGAAGCCTCCCTGACCAGTTTTCTTCTCGTCTTTTCATCAATTTTGGAGGGACGTCTAGTTCTTGGTAATGTCTCTGTTGTGCCATATTTTCTCCACTTGATGATGACTATCTTCACTGCGTTCCATGGTATATCTAATGCTTTGGAAATTCTTTTGTACCCTTCTCCTGACTGATATCTTTCAACAATGAGATCCCTCTGATGCTTTGGAAGCTCTCTGCGGATCATGGCTTTTGCTCTGAGATGCAACTAAGAAAATGTCAGGAAAATCCTACTAGAACAGCTGAACTTTATTTGTGATTAATCAGAGTCACTTTAA
>JACXGI010016900.1:0-15406 GCA_016801175.1 Esox masquinongy
TCTGCGGTTGTGAGGCCGGTTGGATGTACTGCCAAATTCTCTGAAACGCCTTTGGAGACGGCTTATGGTAGAGAAATTAACATTCAATTCACGGGCAACAGCTCTGGTGGACATTCCTGCAGTCAGCATGCCAATTGCACGCTCCCTCAAAACTTGCGACATCTGTGGCATTGTGCTGTGTGATGGAACTGCACATCTTCGAGTGGTCTTTTATTGTGGCCAGCCTAAGGCACAGCTGTGCAATACTCATGCTGTCTGATCAGCATCTTGATATGCCACACCTGTGAGGTGGATGGATTTTCTCGGCAAAGGAGAAGGGCTCACTAACATAGATTTAGACAGATTTGTGAACAATATTTGAGAGAAATAGGCCTTTTGTGTACATAGAGAAAGTCTTAGGTCTTTGAGTTCAGCTCATGATGAATGGGGGCAAAAACAAGTGTTGCATTTATTATTTTGTTCAGTGTATAAACACTTTCCAGACCAAACTGGGTGGAGTGACATCACTCACTTTAATACATCTAGCTGAGTCAGCCACTCCCTCTCTTATCTATCTCGATCTTCTCTCTCTCTCCAGTGAGCCTCTCTCTTGTATTTTTCAGAAAACAAGCTCCGATTTCCCCTTCCAATCCCTGTGTAGATTAGTTAATAAATTGTGCCTCAGTCGCTCAAGTGTGACCCAGCCCCTTTATTACCACTCCTTTCTCCACTATGGGCCTTGGTCAAAACTAGTGCAATATAAGGGGCACTGCCCAGGCTGACTCTCTCCTCAGTTATCATCCTTTTAGATCTATTTGCAGCCTTTGACAAAGTGAACCCTCAGATCCTCCCTTCTACCGTCTCAGGATTGGATGTCTTGGGCTCCGCACACTCTTGGATTGCATTGTACCTGGCAGGCCGCTCCTACCAGGTGACGCGGAGAGGATCTATGTCTGCTCCGTGGGGCTCTCACTACTGGTGTTCCCCAGGGCCCGGTTCTCTGCCCTCTTCTGTTCCCTCCATACACCGATTCACTTAGCTCTGTCATATGCATAAATGATCTCTCCTAGCCTGGCCTATTTACAGTGCCCAAAGGGCAAGGAACCTTCATGTGGAACCTTGACAAAACCCAGTTGTTCTTCGTAAACATCCAGGTCTTTCTAAGCTCCTGTGTCACCCCGATCCTCAGCCCGCTCCACTGGCAGTTGAAGCCTGCATCCACTAAATGAGCACGGTGCTGAACTATGAGCAGTAACTACTACCTACCTATACCCCTACCTGAATGAACACGGTGCTGAACTATGAGCAGTAACTACTACCTACCTATACCCCTACCTGAATGAACACGGTGCTGAACTATGAGCAGTAACTACTGTCTACCTATACCCCTACCTGAATGAACACGGTGCTGAACTATGAGCAGTAACTACTACCTACCTATACCCCTACCTGAATGAACACGGTGCTGAACTATGAGCAGTAACTACTACCTACCTATACCCCTACCTGAGCTCTTCGTTCTGCTAAACACAACTCCTCAACCCCTCTCCCTGTCTAAATGTCTGTGTGTCCGTATATGTCTGTATGTCTGTGTGTATCTCTATATATGTCTCTATATATGTATGCCTTTTAGGTCTATTTATATGTCTATGTCTCTAGGTTTCTCTGTAGTCTGTGTATACATGTAAGTCTCTCTATGTGTGTCTATAAGTCTCTCTACTGTATGTCTGTCTATATGCCTCTTTAGACCTGTATATATATATCTCTCTAGGTCTGTCTATATGCCTCTTTAGACCTGTATATATATCTCTTAAGGTCTGTCTATATAGGTGTGTTCACACTGCACATTAGCCTAGGGCTAAGAGCATCCTAAGCCCTGGGCTAAGGGAGATTTTAGCCCAGGGCTAAGTAAGTGTTCATACTTGCATATTTTGAAGTGGGCTAGCACCACCCTTAGCCAACCATGTAGTGTGAAAAGGCCTTGTGTTTCTTTCGGTCTGTCTATAGGCCTTTTCACACTGCATTGTTCTAAGCCCTGGGCTATCTTAACCCCAGGCTAAGACTGGCCCTGTGTTAACTTAGCCTGTGTTCACACAAGAGTTTGTTAACCCTGGACTAAGGTTTAACCTTAGGCTAAGGATTCACACTTGTATTTCTATGCCCTGGGCTAACAGACTAATACAACACAAGACCATTTTACATTCTATCTATGACAAGCTACAAATGTTACGTTCACTCTGGCATGTTGAATAATGTTACAAGTACATAACTGACACGCTGTCAATGTTACGCCACCACAAATCAATTATCAACTTCATGACATCGGTTGATCAACATGCCCACCTTGTCCGTATTTGCTTTGACAACTTTGTTAAAACAACGCAAAGAGAAAAATTGCGATGTGAAAATATTAACACGTGGCAGAGAATGTGACTAGTCAACCTTTATTCTTTCGACATATTTGTTAGATTTATGTCCAAAGCAAGCTTCAATAACTACTTCACTAAGATTTAGCAGGTATAATGAAATGACAAAAGTTTGCAGAGTGAATGCATGGAAACAGAAATACATTGTAGCTGTTGGTAACGGCGCGCGCCAAGAGCGAATGTAAATTAAGTGAAAGGACAGATTTTGTGATTGGACAATAAATGTTATTTAATTTTGTTCTTGACCCTGTTTCACACTGGTTATTTTGTCATCCGTGTTTCTGGGGCTAGGCCTGAAAAGTCACTGCTAACCCTGCTCCAGAGCAGGGCCAGCTAGCCATAGGCTAAGGGTGATGCTAGCCCACTTCAAATTATGCACGTGTGAATACTTACTTAGCCCTGGGCTTAGGTTTCTCTAGGTTTGTCTACTGTATGTGTCTCTTGAGGTCTGTATATATGACTCTTTAGGTCTGTCTATATGTCTCTTTAGGGCTGTCTATATGTCTCGTTAGGTCTGTCTATATGTCTCGTTAGGTCTATCTATAAGTCTATCTAGGTCTGTCTATATGACTCTTTAGATCTGTCTATATATCCCTTTAAGTTTGTCTATGTCTCCTCATATCTGTCTATATGTCTCTGTACATCTGTCTATATGTCTCTCTAGGTCTTTCTATATGTCTCTTTAGGTCTGTCTATATGTCTCTTTAGGTCTGTCTATATGTCTCTCTAGTTCTCTCTATATGTCTCTCTAGGTCTATCTAAATGTCTCTTTAGGTCTGTCTATATGTCTCTCTAGGTCTGCCGATTTTTCTGTTGTGGTTGCATGGTTTCTCAGTTCAGCCTACTGTGATGCTTCTCTACAACCCAGTGGCAGACGGCAGATCTCCTCAAGATGACGCTGTAATAGATTTTAATCATTGCGCCAGCTGTGGCTGAGACTAACAAACTTGGTAGGGGTTTCACATCCAAGACAACAACTGCTTCAACAATACATGTTATTGTTTCTTCTTCCTACCTCCTTGGGTTTGATTGGACAGAGAGATTACCCAGATTGAGAGACTTAAATTCACCCTGATCTTAATTCCATTTAATTGTTCTGGTTGGTTTCAACTCAGTCTTAACCCAGATTGAATGCATCTTCATTCAGCCTACGTCCACTGTTGCTACACTGTAGATGGATAATAATACAGTAAATATGTCCTAATGTCTCTTGGAGATGTCAGGCAATTAACAAACAGTCACTCAGAGTAGTACTAACCTAGTTTTGCCTTTGAAATCAATATAATTTAGATTATACAGATGTTTGGGACCTGATTTTGGATGAGAACTCCTATTCTGAGAAGTGTTTTAATGTTGGGCTATGTTGGGCTATGTTTTGCCGTAAACAGTTAACGGCACAGAGGCACACACAGTCAGACGGGCTCGTTGGTTTGTGTACACAAGAATTAGACACAGTATTTTGAGGAAGTCATCAGAGACTGCGAATCCATTTATGATTTGCATTTAGACGAGTAGATTATCATTCTCCATTATTATGATAATTGGGGGTGCTGGTAAGACTGGGGAGAAGGTGAAGTGTGGTGGAGGTGAGACTCAACACAACTCCGGCTTGAGGAGGAGCAGAGCTGCGCTCACTGGAAGATGGGGGGACGTGAAGCACACACTAATCTAGGCTCATGTTGATCTAGTCTGTTTCCCGGCTGACTGCTGAACTGCAGTTTCAACCCATTTATTACTGGAACGTTATAGTCTGAGACACATAGCTTGACCTCTGCATTGTCCCCAACCAGGGTCCATGAGAGCGGATGATGTATACATTATACATGTCAGTTATGAGTGGTTTAGAAACGGTTTTCATTTGTATGTTTATGAGATCGATTAGAAATCGGTTCGATCCATGTGCATGAGTGATAGTGGCAGGTGTTTTCAGATCATGCTGTCTTAAAATGAGGATGCATAAAAGTGATGTTGGACATGACATGGTGAAAGTTTGAACTCTGGACAAGCTTTGAGAACATTTCACACTGACCTGGGTGAAGTCAGGCTTTCACTGCGCTATGTCCCTATTCCTCTACACTGCTTGCTGATGGCCCTTCATGTCTCCCAAACCTCCCCAGCCAAGAACACACACACACACACACACACACACACACACACAGACACACACTGTGCCCTCCAGAATTCCTGGCACCATAAGTAAATATGATTAAAAAAAAATAGGCGGTAAAATGTTTTTATCTTAAGCTTACACTCAAAATGTCATATGAATCTAACTTTTAGTTATTCAAAGAAAAATAATTGTCTTCAAGAAATAATTATTTTATTTAAAAACATCTGTGTCACAATTATTGGAAACCTGCATTTACTACTTTGTGCACTCTCCCTTTCCCAAGATATCAGTATAATGAGTCATCTCTGATAATGTTTGATGAGGTGGGTGAACAAATAGGAAAAGATGTGAGTCCTTGCTTGTGGACTCCCCTCTTCAGCTCACCCCACCATTTCTGAAAAGCAATTTACATCCTTATTTGTTCATGTTTACCTATTCCTCACTACCATCTCTTTCCTCTCACCTTCTCCTTACATTTTACATTTACATTTTAGTCATTTAGCAGACGCTCTCATCCACAGTGATCTTGAGTGCACATATTTGTATACATTCTCGTACAGGTCCCCCACAGGAATCAAACCCACAACCCTGGTGATGCAAGCGCCCTGCACTGTCCTCCTCCTCTGTCTAACCACAGTATCTTTTTACTTCAGAGCGAAACCAGTCTCAATCACCAAATGCCACTGTCATTTTGAAACAGATGTGTACCTTGCTTCAGCAGCCCATGTAGTAGGTGATGTGTGTGGAATGCAGATGTTAGAGGAAGGCCAGAAAAAGGGAAGGAGCAACATCATCTGGCAGACACAATAGGATGCATTCTGATTTTAATTTGAACAGAAGAGAGGCTGGGTGTGAAATTGGCTGAGATACTTGAGAGATAGGGAATGAAGACGATAGAAAAAAGCACATTACCAGTGTAATGTGGGTGGTTTCTTCAATCTGTGTTATCTCTTTTCTCTAAAGACAACAAAGTTCAGGCGGCAAAAACCAAATTACCTTGAAGCGGAAGAACTTTCGGTGGAATTTTTCATAGAGAATGATTACTGAGATTAAATCGGTCAGTTGCTGCAATAGTTTCAGGTTTGTTTGGATGGTGTAAACAGATTTAGCGAGGTGTTTAACAAAGCGTGCTATTTATGAAACTCATCATGTATTTGCTGGGTGGTTGCTGGGGAGATTATCCATGCTTCACATACACAACTAAATGACATGTCCTTTGTAAAACAATAGAGGGCATTTCATGGGCACAACGGTGATCGCTGATCCCCAAGCTAACGGGTGTAACGTCCTATAATCCTGAAGCATTTAACCAGATTACAAAACAACCATATTCATTAATGTTCTGCTTTGGGAGTACATATTTAAATGTATAAACTAGCTGATTTGAACCCTAAATGATGATTGGCTGAAAGTGGTGGTATATAATACAGTTTGAGTATGAGAGACATTTATTTGTATTGTTCAAAGTGGTTTGGTAACTAGTCTATAATAACAATAAGGCACCTTGGGGGTTTATGGTATATGGCCAATATACCACGGCTAAGGGCTGTGTCCAGATAATCTGTGTTGCATCGACCTAAGAACAGGCCTCAGACGTGCTACATGTTGGCACTCTACCACACACCATTGTGCCTTATTTCTTAAGTATAGCGAAACTGCACTGAACTAGCGGCACACAGATTGGATCCGGATCCAAGACGGCATAGTTTTCTAAAATGTACAGTACTTGTCAAAAGTTTGAACACTCCCATTCACTTGAATGGTAATGTATTTCATTAAGGACATCGTTGTGATTCGACCCCTATCAGAGTGGTTCTCAAACCATTCCCGGGGAACCTGGCCCATTCCATGTATTTCATGTACAGTATACCATGCTATGCACTACTGCGTCAACTTGTCAACTAATTATCAAGTCATTGACTGGGGCTTGCCAGGGGAGATTTGAGAACCCTTGACCTGAACAAACATAAGACTTAGGGCGTGTTTACATTATGCTACATTTTCCGAAACGTAATGAAGAAGACTTAAGACGCTAGATTGTTTTGCTGTGCAGACTTGCAGATATCGATAATTCGAGACAGCCGAGGTGGCGTGTATCACATTTTCAATAGTCTCCTCTGAGTTTTTGGCTGTTTGCCAAAATATGTTCAAGTTACATTTAAATAATGAATACGGGCATAAAGTGCAGTCTCTCAGTTTTGATTTGAGGGTATTCACATCCAAATTGGAGGAAGGGTTTGGGAATTACAGCTCTTTAATATGTAGCCCCCTCTTTTTCAAAGGACCAAAAGTAACTGGACAATTGACTCAAAAGCTGTTTCATGGACAGGTGTGGACTATTCCTTCGTTATTTCTTCATGAATTAAACAAGTAAAAGGTCTCTAGTTGATTCCAGGGGTGGCATTCACATTTGGAAGCTGTTGCTGTGAACCCCCAACATGCGGTGAAAGGAGCTCTCAATGTAAGTGAAACAGGCCATCTTTAGGCTGCAAAAAAAAATCCATCAGAGAGGTAGCAGGAACATTAGTAGTGGCCTAATCAACAGTTTGGTACATTCTAAGAAAAAAAATAACACACTAGTGAGCTCTGCAACACAAAAAGGCCTGGACGTCCATGGAAGACAACAGTGGTGGATGATCGTAGGATTCTTTTCTTGGTAAAGAAAAATCCCTTCACAACATCAAGCCAAGTGAAGAACACTCTCCAGGAGGTAGGCAAATCATTATACAAGTCTATCATAAAGAGAAGACTTCACAAGAGCAAATACAGAGGGTTCACCACAAGGTGTAAACCATTCATAAGCTTCAAGAATAGAAAGATAGCCAGATTAGATTTTGCCAAAAAACATCTAAAAAAAGCCTGGCCAGTTCTGGAACAGCATTGTTTGAACAGTTTGAACAGAGATCAACCTGTACCAGAATGATGGAAGGAGAAAAGTAGGGAGAAGGCTTGGAACGGCTCATGATCTGAAGCATACCACATCATTTGTAAAACATGATGGAGGCAGTGTGATGGCATGGGCATGCATGGCTTCCAATGGCACTGGGTCAATAGTGTTTATTAATGATGTGACAGAAGCAGCCGTGTATAGGGATACATTGTCTGTTCAGATTCAGCCAAATTCAGGGAAGTTGATTGGATGGCGCTTCACTTTACAGATGGACAATGACCCAAAACATACTGCTGAAGACACAACTTAAGCCAGAAAAACTCACGAACAAACAACAACTGAAGATAGATGCAGTAAAGGCCTGGCAAAGCATCACATAGGAGGAAACCCAGCGTTTGGTGATGTCCATACGTTCCAGACTTCAAGCAGTCATTGCCTACAAAGGATTCTTGACAAAGTATTAAAAATGAACATTTTATTTATGATTTTGTTCATTTGTCCAGTTACATCTGAGCCCCTGAAATAAGGGGACTGTTTATGAAAACGGTTACAATTCCTAAAAGTTTCATACGATAGTTTTGTTTAACCCCTTGAATTAAAGCTAAAAGTCTGCACTTCAATTGCATCTCAGTTGTTTCATTTCAAATCCATTGTGGTGGCATACAGAGCCAAAATTATGAAAATTGTGTCTGTGTCCAAATATTTCCGGACCTAACTGTACATTCCGACTATCGCCACTTACAGCAGGACATTACTGTGACTGGGCCTTCAAAAATAATACCTGACTACCCCTGGTATACCATATATAGGACGTCCATGTACAATCCCAAATGGTTGTTTACTAGTTTAGTATTGAGTATTAGTTCAGCTCCAAAAGGACGTGGGCTAAGCTTGTACAGGGCCACTGAACAGACAATGTGCAGAAAAATTTAAATATGACAACTTGCGTCCCAAATGAAACACTATTCTCTATTTAGTGCACTACTCTTGACAAGAGCCCCGCTGGGAATTCACTGTGAGGAACACGGTGCCATTTGGGACACTGATGGATAGTGACGCAGAAAAAAGAGCATGGTAATGGGATCATGAACACAAAGACATCACACAACTATGGGAGGGAGGAAAAAACAATATACTCCGGCAAATCTAACACATGTATAAGTAGAAGAAACAGACGTACAGTTCAGTCAGACTATTACCGCTAATAATACACTATCGGGAGTTGGAGGATGAGGAATCTTCCATCTACTGTTTTTTTTTTTTAGATGATTTGGGCTTTGTTAATCAGGTTTTCCAGGTCATTTTCACGCCACCATTTCTGCAGCTGATTCCGGGTTGGTTCGTTTGATGAGGTATCATTTTGACAGCTCCAGCTGTGTGTGTGTGTGTAGACCGTGCATTGGTGCCCCAGCCCTCGCCTTCCTCTGACATATCAGTTGACGTTGACACATCACTGATGTTCAAATCCCATTCGTCTCCTCGGGCTGTGGGCACACAGCCGAGTATCGACTAGGCATCGCTCCTTTTTTCTGGGTCCTGAGTTTGGCGGCGCCTACACTGCTTCGCTCAGCCCTGAGCTCTGCTCCCTTTCCTGTAGAGATGGAGAATGTGCTGACTGCCGGCCAGCTGTGGACCAAACCCATCTGTCTAGAGCCAAGCCAGGCCAAGAGAGACCTGAGTCACAACAGAAAAAACCCAGGAGTGGATGGAAATAATAATCTTGCAGGTGTGGTTGTGAATGTCGACCAGTCAGTCAGTCAATTGCCCATGTTTGAGCATGCCACCTGGATGAGACAGAGGGATAAAAACTATTTCGAAATTGCCCTCCGGGGACAACAAAGCCAAAGAAGCGGGCTTTTGAAATGCAATACCAGCGTAAAAAGCAAGCACATACAACTCTTCACATACACACATTTTATACTGACGCCTCGTTCCCGTTGGTGCCATCGTAGTATTTTTACAAATACATCGTATTGCTGCGTATTTGATGAGTTACATGCTTTTGTTGTACTGCCGTCATTAAAACATGGATGGTACAGTACTCCCGTTTCTCGCTTGACCCTGTTTCAGCTACAAAATATCATTCGGTGGTCAGTGGAAGTTGCTTAGCTAGCCAATGACGAATATAATTTTTGAAAAACTAGTCATGAGTTGTTGTCAAATGTTTTTCTGTATCAAAAGGGGCCTTGTGCGCTTGGTCAGGGGCATGACAATAAGAGATGTCCGTCACCCAACAGAATTTACACACTTTAAAGGCCCCTCTGTATCTAGATAATGTTTTAGACAGTTTCTTGAAATTCTTCACATTACTCCAAGGAGCCCATGGAAATGTTTGTAATTTTAAAGCAAATTTCCTGCATCCCTTAACAATTTCTATTATAGCCTATATACCGTAGCATACTGGGCAACTGGTCGCCGTGTTTACAACAAAAATGCCAAGGCTATTTCAATAAATCCATAACTACAGAAACGTTCAGCTTATCTTGTTACCACTTGCTCCTTATAGAGATTTATCTTTTGTAATCAACCGGCATATTTAGTTGATCAAGAGTCACAAGAGTTTCTATCAAAACAATGAAATGTGATTAGCTATTATTAGAAGTAAAGTGTAGCTAATAAGACAGGCCCCAGCTACAATGGTTCTGGTTAGGCGAGAAATGTATCTATCTTATTTCAAACAAATTCGCAAATCAGAATCCTGAATTATGTTTATTGTTGTCTATACGCTTAGTTATATTTTCTGTCAACCTGATATATCTTTTCTCTGCACAGTACGTTATGCAGCGTTGTAGCATTGCATCTGCGTTCTATTTTTACGTTTATGTTATGTCGTGAGCTAAACATCTGCTCTCTACTCACAAGTATTATTCTTGCCCTGCAAGTTAATAGAGTAAAAGATAAATATTTATTTTTGTTCATTGAGCAATAATTGATTGCTTTAAGGAAAATCATTGCATGTCTGTTAACATAAAGATGATGTCACCATTAGGCGCCGTACCTAGGCCTACTACTCAGTCATTCAGGAGCAGCCCTGTAATTAAAATGCAAAACCTTGCGGACTTTAACATAACTCACTGGTATATGACACAGGTGTTTGGGTAAAATACCAGTGGAAGTGTCATGACACCAACTAATCTCATGTCAAGGCTGAAGCTGATCTCTACTACTGTACGTTAGAGGTAAGCTTCAATCCACGTGGTATGATAGATGTGGAGCGTTTGATAGCTAAGCAATCTGCATAAAGAGTAAGCAATTAGTAGGCTACTGTAGGTCTTGATGATTAACTGTTGTTAGATATATTTTGCTTCTAGCAATAAAAAGAAAAAAACAGGTATTTTTCTGTGAAACATGGTGAAATTGTGTATGGACATTGATGTATAATAACAATTGTTAATAGATATAATCTAAGGCATAACATCTGAAAATCAATGTAGCCTATTTTACAAGAGCTCAATTAAAATGTAATAGTAGGCCATTCTGGTTATTGGACAAACAGTCGTTGGTAGATGAAAGGACGCAGTTTATCGACCTTTTGTGGAGAAATGCACTGAAGCATGCATTATTATTTTATAAAAAAACGGTAAACAGTTTACCTACCTTTTTTTTACTTTTTTAACCACTTTACACCGGCTTGATCATCGCGTATATGAATGGAAAACATTTGTGAAATTGTTTACTCTAATACCTTGAAGATGTTAGATCATTTTGTCAGCTGTGTGGACCATATTACTTATTTTTTTCAGTATATTCAGGACCAGAGGCTCAATCCCGCCCATAAGCGTCACTGATTCAAATTTCTTCTCAAGCCCAGCTAGCCAAGTGAGCGAGCGCATTGAGACATTACATAGCGAGGGGAAGCGCAAGCTTGCTTCGTTCAGTATTTTTTTGTTGCATCAACAACACAACTACGATTCACCTCTTGTAACGATGTGGACCGAAGTCGGGAAGCTAATGCTCTTACATGTGTTACTAATGGAGGTCCACTCCACCCGAGGTAAGAGTACGTGTTTGCCTCATTGATTATGAGAAGGGGATTTGATGAATGGGGCAACGACGTTACAGAACTGTAACCAGTGTATGGCAGAGGTAGAATAGCCCAGATGCACGCTTTATGATCAATAGTCACCATTCATCACTACAGTGAATCTATGTTTACCTGGACTGCAGATTGTTATGGCAGGTAGGTTATATATTCACCAGACTACTGATTTAGAACAGCATGAAACCAGTCTATAGGGACATGAAACAGCATAGTATGACAATGTGCGGGGGGTAGCCAGGATGCATGAATGTGTGTACATAGCCTATGGAAGCAAATGCTTGATTACAACGTGTAGCTTGCTACGTGGAATGGGTGGTAGTATTTCTGTATTATTTCCTCATTAGTCATGTAGCATGCAAAATAGCATGAATAAGGTTTTTCGTTTTTTTAAGCCTGTTATTAGTATAGTACATTTCTTACACTGTCGAACAGCAGGTGTCAACATTGAAAAAAGTAAGTTTTCTGATTAAAGTGAAACGTGGCCTTGGAATACATGGTATTCCAACAGTTCCAGCTTTGCATTAAACATTTAAATGATTAGATTTAAATAATTTCCATGCAGTATTAGTGATAATAATTGACACTGGTTTTTCTTTTCTGTTCTCGGTGGATGTTGTGCTAAAAACGATGGCCATGTTGCATGGGTGTTTGTCCCCAGACCGTGTTTCAGTCATCAAAGCATCAACTATCACACTTAGAGACTGTCCGACATCTAGCCCCTCACGCGGTATAATGAAACCGTGACCCCTGAGTGCATCAAAGAAACATCTAACAATTTTGTGTTGCCTGTGAAACATTGAACCGTTATGACAATTTTGTGTTGCCTGTGAAACATTGAACCGTTATGCTCCCCATGCGCGTGGGTGAGTTGTGATGATTTAGTAACTTACGGTAATGTTTTTTAATGTAGGCTATTTAAATAAAGTTATAATGATCTCATTGGTATAAACATACATACATTTAATGTATTTAATGTCTAAACGTTCTTTTTGCTTTCTTAACATTTATAAGTGTAACATAATTCATGTGATATTTGACATATCAGTGTAGTTGTAACATAACAAATAATCTAAATTTGCACTGTTCGATTTTAGCACTTTGCTTGTATTGCCGCAATGTAGTTAATTGTAAATGTATTTAATATCCTTAAATAACATAAAATAAATGTACATTAAATTCATTAAACATATTTAAGATGCATCCAATTTTCTAAATTGAAACAAGTTTACATTTTGTGTTTCCCTGGCTCAATTCCTGATTTATTAATTTTATTTACGTGTTCTGTTATCCTTAGGAAGTCATACCTATACGGATTGTGAAACAGGCCAGTTTCAGTGCAAGAACGGAAGGTGCATACCTACTCTCTGGAGATGTGATGATGATGACGATTGTTCTGATAACAGCGATGAAGAAAACTGTGGTCAGTAGCCTAACACCATCCATGATCAGGCGCTGAATTGTACTCTACTTATGATTGACAATTCATTGCAGAGGCTTTAATATGGATTGTAAATGTGTTGAGTCATTTGAATGTGCTGTAGAGATTGGTGGAGTTCAAATTGCCACCGCCGAGTGGACTGAGACATGACTGTTTTCATATTAGAAATATTGTATGAACACATGAAAAAGCAACAGATCGTTTCATTGTCAATAAAATATTGAGACATTTCATTGTCTTTTTTTTATATCTGTGAAGCTTATCTAAGTGCCCAGCAAACGGAACTTCTGGTCTAGGAGATACAACGCTGATGTTTTGCGGACATCCTAACGACACACTTTTGGTTGCTGTGTAATACTTCAAATAATTTAATATTCGTCAGCTAGCAATGATCCATTAAGAATTTGTCATGCAGTGAATGGACTGAAAAGTTATCTTTGTGGCCAACTGATTAACATCTCCTCATGTCTCTGACTGATGGAGTTCTGCATGCATACTTCTTACTAGTAGTGTAGCGAGACATTTACATGAAAAGGATTAGTGTCTATTTAGTTGGTGGTACTCGATGGGAAAGACATTTGTTTTTAATAAGCCGTTCATGTGTAACAACTCTGCTACATATCAAGGAATATTGTCCATATGGAAGTGGGTGGGTTGTGTGATTTGAAGGATGTGTATCTTCAATGACATCAGCCTACTGGGTTGGAGATGTTCACTTCAGTGAGACACAGGTCAACAACAATGACACTGTTCTGCAGGATGATTACAGTGTCAGGCGCTCCCCTCCCTCATCCAGCTGAAAGGTTCCAGCCAGACTTTTTTTGTATGCTCTTTACATTTACTGTGTCACCTGGCTACATCCAGGCAACTTAGCCTCTCTGAGTTGACAGAGTCATCCCTGTAGATCCAGGCTACTTAGCCTCTCAAAATTTACAGAGTCATCCCTCTAGATCCAGGCTACTTAGCCTCTCAAAGTTTACAGAGTCATCCCTCTAGATCCAGGCTACTTAGCCTCTCAAAATTTACAGTCATCCCTCTACATGCAGGCTACTTAGCCTCTCAAAATTTACAATCATCCCTCTAGATCCAGGCTACTTAGTCTCTCAAAATTTACAGTCATCCTTCTAGATCCAGGCTAATTAGCCTCTCAACATTTACGGAGTCATCCCTCTAGATCCAGGCTACTTAGCCTCTCTCCCTCTCATTTCCTCTTGCTTTTTTTCTCTCACCCTCTCTTTCCTCCTCTCTCACCATCTCTCTCTTCCTCTCCACTCCTCAGAGCCCCCCCCCCCCAGCCAATGAGCGCTGGGTGGCATTTCATAGGCCTGGCTACCAGGTCTCCCGTGCCATGCCTGGCTCTTTAAAATGCCAGGGTCTTAGAAGGCATGCAACACGGGCAACCTGGGAGAAAGAAGAGGGGAGCGCCAAGCCAAGCCACGGAGGCTGAGCCCACTCGTCTTAACCCCACAAAGGGCGTCAGCTGACAGGTTGGAGATAAATCCAACTGCATTACTGGTTGCCAAAGCGATGCCCGCTGGCGGAGTGCCAGGGTTCCCAGCAGATGCCAGTGGCTCCCCAAGCCCTGCGCCGCCCGCTAAAAATACAAAAAGAGGAGAGAGGAATAGGAGAGAGGAGAACCTTGGAGAGGAGAACAGAGTAGAGAAGGAAAATTGCTGAATGGAGCAGAGGAGAGTAGGAGGGGGGACGACAGAGGGAAACTGTGTAGAGGACAAAATCACGGAACAGGGAAGTGTAGAGAAGGACAGAGAGGAGTAATAAGTCATTTCTATGTGTTGGTTGCCGAAACCTGATGTGACGATGAGAAGGGAGTCATGACGTGGGTCTTCCACCCATCTGTCTCTACAACCAGCGCAGCCTGTCTTTTCGTCCCCTTCGACTGTTGGATGACTCCTCTGCTCCTCCCTCCCAGTTCTCCTCTTCACTCATGTTGCCCTAAGAGACGGGTATGGAGCGGCGTGTCGCGCCCTCCTTATCAGGAGTGTAGATGTATTCATTAACCAGAAAGTTTACTCCCTCCCTCCCCCTCTGTTCATCTAACAGTTTCTTCATACTTCCACTTGAAAGTGAGTGCACTGTCACCGTTTGTTCAACAGGATGTATTTTGTCAGTTTGCGCACATGATTTATTTTCTAGCAGTCTTTCGTTTCACTGAAGTTCGCGTACTGTGATTGGTCACAAGTTTGCACACCTCCCTTCATTCCGGGGTAATATTATCCCCCCCCCCGAAAGATTAGAAGAATGCGAGCACACACCACGTTCGACTGTGCGAGACGAATGGAACAATGCGCCATGTGACGGAGATCTACCGGAGCCCTAAGACAGTGACAAACTCCATTGTATTGAGAGATGAGGCTCCACAGACTAGCCTTCACGTCACATTTCATGCACTGCTTGCAGTGTGTGTGTGTGTGTGTGTGTGTGTGTGTGTGTGTGTGTGTGTGTGTGTGTGTGTGTGTGTGTGTGTGTGTGTGTGTGTGTGTGTGTGTGTGTGTGTGTGTGT